>OMNW01013930.1:24213-36355 GCA_900303245.1 Selene dorsalis
CCACCCTCCTGCTATGGGGATGAGAGGACAGGAGATAGGATTATGTGATGACTTGTGTTTGCAGATGATGAACAAGCCCTCGTTAGCGGGCACTTTAATGTGCGGACAGATAGTGCGCTCATTAGCTCTAGTAATGACCACTTCACAGTGTATTGGTTCTCTAATTGCATGTTTTGTTCTCTCTGAGGCTGAGGCGCTGCAGAGTGGAAGACGTCTCTCTCCTTCCCTTCCAAGAACCGAGTGCCATCGCTCTCTCTAACTTACTGTCTTTTCTCCTCCTCTGCTCCAGCCATCTATCACAGCTGGAGGATGCAGCATATTTGTGGTCAGCGTTGCGTCTGAATGAGGCATGGCAGATTAGGAGCTCAGGAAAATCATGTCGACTAAATGGAACAGATGAGACTGGGATGAAAACGCGGGTATTGTCCCTGTAGCTAGGGCAACAGAGGTTTCAACTCAATTGTACTTGTGTCGATTAATTCAGTTATGCAGCAGTAATAATTTTTGAAGATACTGAACGATATGATGGAGAACCAGAAATGTGAAAAACTTAAGATCTCACCTTTTGATGCAGAAAAAAAATATGAGTAGCTTCCAGCATCAAAAGCCCTAATCATATCATATTTTCTCAACATAAAAGGCTCTCTCCTTTGCCCATTTTATTTCCTCTGCTGTAGTGATATGTCGTGTCAATCGCTATATTATGCACAAGTGCTGTCTTTTTTATTGTGAATTCCAGATCGGGTGGGACATTTGATATGGAAGCTCAGAGGATTCTGATGCCCTTCTATTTTCCTTGATTTCGTTACCAGTGGGACATTTTTGCCTCCATATTCTTTCATGTCCCTCCCTTCTCTGAAAGTAAGTTGTTTATTCTCCATGATGACTATCTCCGGCTCAAAAAATATTTTCTGAAAAGACTTCTGAGCAAATCTGTCCAGGCTTGGTCCCTTTTTAAATCTAAGGCTTGGGTAGAAGCCTACAATGGCTTAGACTTCCTTGGAGGAGGCAGCTTTCTTTTACTCTCTTTCTCCATTCCCAGTCATCTTTGTGATACTTGTGAACACACAGCTTTATGACAAGGAGCTAACTTAAATCAATTTAAAACAGCTTTTGAAATGCCTTTCGATATGCCATTGTGTTTACTTGAAAAAGAATGAAAGGAAAATCTGAATTGTAACATCTGTCATATTGGGTGCCCCCCTCCCGTGCAGCTTTCGTCACACGCACAATGAAGTATTGATCGATTCAAGTCCATTTAGGTTTTGAAATAAAAAAAAAAGTATAATCTATCGGGGCTAGAAAGCAGAGAAAGCAGGGAGAAAGAATCGGAGGGCCTGCAGGCAAACAAACGCATTAAAGACATCCAGAGCACAGAGGCAGCCAAGCTATGCTAAGCCAGCAGGATGATTCATTTAAGCACATCTCTCGTCTCTGTAAGCGCCACAGTCATTGTTGCTCAGCTGTGTACACTGCAGTGAACAGCAGCTTTAAGTAGAAGGGAACTGTGGTGGTCATTCTTTGGAACAACAGTAAAAACTATCAAAGTTTGCAGAATAAAGAGCTGTTCGCTCAGTTCATCTGGTTACTGTATTTCAGACCTAGGCTTGAGTGCTTTTTCTCCCCCAGAGGATCAAGTGCCACTTGAAATCATAGGAGGTACTGACCATGAAAAAGACCTCAGCCTCATGTTCCACATTATATCTCATAGACCATCAGCTTGGCGCACAATGCAACTCAAGACCCTTAAAGTGACATCTTAGTACGAACAGAACGGGAGAATGGCACTGAAATACCTCTTTGGAGAAGCCAACCTGAGCTACAAGCAAATCCTTTTAATCCAGTACAGTATACTTAAGGACTGACCATTGGTAAACCCTAGAGAAGAGAGAAGTATTAATAAGCTGTCACAAGGCTTACTCATTCTATGATTTCCACAGACACTTAACTGCCATGGTGAGAGGCAGGGGAGGGCTTGGGGATGAGTGCTCACCCCTGATCTTTACCCCTCTTAAAGCAGTAGGGAAAATGGAGGCAGGCAGGGGATTATGGAGTGCAGTAATTGTGGAGAGGTGTTGGAGTCAGGATGCAGCGTTTCTGCTGGATTAAGACAAGAAGACAGGCTAATCTTGGATTGGGAGAGGAGACACAAGGGTCGGAGTTGTTCTGGAGCCCTGAGGCCGTTTGGAAAGCTTAAGTGGCAAAAAAGAGGACTGCTTATCCATACCTCTCTTGTGCTACAAGATGGCCCTCTTCAAAATCACGCAACGCGACCATCTTTTAGCATATTAAATATGTCCATATGTTGTCATTTCTCATGGTGGAAGCACTTGAGTTGAACTGAAGTCTAATTTCCTTGCTTCTGGTGTTGCTAATGGAAGAGAAGGGATGAGACATTGGAGAATGGTCACTTTCCCTCTCTGCGTTTTTATGCTACTGTTGACATTCAGCAGCCCTTGATGCTTATTAGCAATAATAATCGTGATGGAAAGCGCTGGTAAATTGCATTTTTCCGACTTTATTTCCCCCTGTTTGCCTTCCTCTCAACGCCTTTGTGCCTGCGCAGTCCCCAGTGCTTCCTCACTCCAGTTTGTTGTTGTGCTTCCATTGTCTCCCTGAGGGGAGGTGACCCCGTGTCTGTTGGTTGTATCAGCAGCCCTGCATTGTACTCAGGGGGGGATTTAGACTCTCAAAGCATCTTCCCGCTGCAGCTTTCCCAGCAAACACCCAAAGTGGTATCTCGCCTTTTCTCTCGCTCAGACATTAATCTTGCTCTACCCTTCTACATCAAAAATGCTTGTATTGTCAGGGAGCGCTAATGTTTGCCTCCTATTCACTATATATACACATATATGTATTTTTGTGTCTGAGGGAATCAGTCGAATGCATTGTTCCCAAATCATTGTAATATCTATTTAGAGTGGCAACAGCACTGGCTGCCGATGCTCAGTATTCATGGAGCATAAACCAGCCTTAAGACTTAGAAAAGCTGAAAGGGCTTATCCCTATATTCTTAAACTCCCCTCTTTTATGTTGGTCTTAGGCATTAAGGATAGGATTGTGAATAGCAATTGTTCAACTGCTGCACTGAGAGTGAGTGTGTATACGTGGGTGGGGGTGTTTTATTCCCTGGCAAAATCCGTTCCTTTTCTCCCATTTTTTTCAACTGTAAATATTAACTGTGTTCTTAACTCTTAACGGTGTATGGGACAGAGTAATGTGCTTTTAAGGATATATTATGTGAAAGATTTTCCACTGCATACATTGCTGCTTGAAATAAGAAAAGGCTATTTTATGGAGCCTGAAAACAAATTTGCTATGGCAGAAGAAAAAGAAGAAGAAGAAGAAGAAAAACAGATAGAACTTTGCAGTATCAAGTCGTCAGCAAACAATGAAAGAAAGATCTCAAGGGGGCTGGGCGAATCTCTTTAAAAATGATTGCATCCCATTTTTATTTATTCATTTTTTTCCCTTTCTCTTTTTTGTTCCGTCACTATGTTTCAAATCCGTGCTTGGTCTTTCTTCAGAAAGTGTGTAGTGCTAATGCATTTCAAAAACCCATTTTCAAAGCACAATAGAATATCGCCATAGAAGTTTAGTGGTTCCGCTAAAGAAAGTGGCTCAGTCATTGAGAGCTGTACTCTATTGTGCCAGAGCCTAAGACATTCTCACTGAAAAGTCACCATCATTTTTTCAGTTTTCATAGCTGCAGCCGGAGTTAAAAGGTTGTCCAAAAAGCTTACACATTTCTGTGCTGCCTTATAACATGTTCTAATAATTACTGTTGCAAATCGAATTGTGTGAGGCACTTCTTTACAGCAGAATAAAGATCTGGTCTATAAAGAAGAGGCAAAGACGCACAGATTTCAAGTTAGGTTCCGCACAAGGCTGAATCACTGTCGTGGGACCTGAGTTGTTTTGTAGAGACTCAGTCTGTAACTTGTCTTATTCTACCTTAGCACAGCCTGTATAAACATATATTTTGTTGAGACGTAAGAACGGTGTAAAGAAAACCATTACATGTACTGTAAAGTGCAGTCAAGTGTGTATAATCAAAACAGAGAGCAGCACTTAGGGGATTGTGACAGCTGCAGCCACTCCTGTTGATATCAAAGAAGACCTTCTGAAACCTTTAGGATGAGTTAGCATGAAACAAATTGCTCCTAATTGTCAAGAGGATAAATTGTGACTGTGAGCGTTTGTAATTCTGTCAGCCACTATTCACCCCCTCATCTCCATTCATCTGGGCCCAAGCCCTTTAATTGACAGGGTCTGGACTGGCTGAGTGAACTGGTAATAGAAATAAGCACCCAATGTGGATATTTTAATCAGCAGTGACTTCTGTACCGGGGCAGAAATGAGCCAGCGCACCAGAGAGTGGCGGGCCATCCATCTCCAGAGCCTCAGGTGGAGATGGAAGAGTGGCTTCTCCATTGGATGTGACAGTCACTCAGGGGGGCTAATGGCTCAGCACTCACTACTGATGGTTATTGGGATTTATGCTCCCCATCAAAAACAATAAAGTTACCTCTCTGAATCAGCACAGGCAGAGAGGGAAACAAGAGGTTATTGTGCTGCTGGTTGTTGCTGGTTGTTGCTACCCAGTGGTGAAATGTGCACAAGTAGTGTACTTAAGGTAAACACTTAGGTTTAACCATTGGCTGCTCAGAGGGTGCTGACATTTTGAACTGAAATACTGCACTTCTTACTCCACTTTATTTTATTTGACATATGTAATTACTGGTTACTTTACATTTGATATTGATGTATCAAATATTAATATCTTTATTAAGGATATGTAGCCTACATTTCAATTTATAAAATACAATTATGATAATGTCAAAATTATAATGTTATTTAGATTAGTCTACACAAAAAATCTTGCACTACTCTTGTACTTGTACACCCATATACATTATTATGGTCAGATGAGAGGATCAATACCACCTTCTTGTACAGACAAGAAGGTGGTATTGATCCATTAAATATGAAGCTCCTCCCAGGAGCCAGTTATCTTAGCTTAGCTTTGCTTAGCATAAAGACTGGAAATTGGTAAACAGCCAGCTTTGCTGCAAAGATTCAAAAACATTGAACTAATTAGTTTATTTATTAAATGGTATATTTTAACGTGTGGACTGATTTATAAAAACTAGAGAGTTGGGGGCTGGTGACAAGAACTGCAGCCAAGAAATGTGCAATAAACCACTGGTTAAACTCCTACTGTACTTTAACAGACGAGCTGCAGTGTGTTAATTGCTGAGCTTTAGAGCTGCTTGTAGGTGGGTGTTTTACCTTGCTATACAAATGTTAAGTCTCCTGGCTGTAGCATCATATATAATGGAGAGACATTAGAGTTGTATTAATTTTAATTCAACTGTGTTTGGCTAGTACTATTTATAGGAATATCTGAGCATGTCTTGTATCCATGTCGCCAGCTCAGGGTTGGTGCAGCGGTGCTGACTGCTAGATGTGTATATGCTAATCATTCACTCCATGTCTACAGCATTATTACACATGACAGCTGAAGCCTTTGTCCATTTAAAAACACATACTCTAGTAGTTCATAAATAGGCCGACAGGCCTATTTATAAAATTGGACAACAGGGAACAGCCCAGAATGCATGTCTATTTATTTAGCTCCAGGATATTTGGCGTGGCCCGCACATGCTAACTTCTACATATTCTAATTTGTCCTTGTCATGTTTATCATTAATCTTTGGCCCTGGTTTGCTTGAGACAAGGTGATTTGTTGAGATGTCCTCTGGGAGGACTAAAGACATTCTACACTATGATAATGGCATTATGCCCACCTCAGTGAAAATTTGTCATATAAATTATACATTATCAGTGGCTACATGCATCATATGTTGATATGGCAGTCGTCAGTCTGAGGAACAACACTCTGAGGTGTCATTTACATTTTCACCCTGTGAAAATGTAAATGACACCCTGTGATCATATTTATGCAGTTAAGAACATACAGGACTGCTGTCAAATGAAAATGCAAAAAGCATCAAATAATGTACAGTTTCGTCAAGATATATACAGGATTACTTTAGCATTACAAGGGATACATGACTAAGACTGTGACAACAACGATGTGTTCAGTTTTAAAGGTTGTTGATAATGTAAATTCTATTTCATTAGTTTCCTTTTCATTAATCATTCACGTAACGGACACATAAACTGTTTTAGGCTGTCGCTTGACAAAACTCATCAATCAAATGATACAGTACAGCACACTTGATATTATTGGGTATTATTCACTATTGTCCCTCAGTGAGTACACTTTCTGAACGTAGTCGGCTCATATATCAATCACATGCATTGTTAACTATTGATTATTTCAACCAGGCGGATTTGCTAGATTAAAAAGGAATGATTATTCATGTGAGGTTTTTGTGTTTTCACCAGTTTAATGTGGGTTTTTTTTTACTAGTTGTTTAATATTACTTTCATAAGAAAAAAGAAGTGGGAGAAGCTGAGGAGAGGCTGAGGACTGGGTGAATCAGTGGACTTCTAGGCCTCATTTTGGTGCAGTCAGGAAGAAAAGGAAAGTAGAGACGTGCTGCTGGCAGAGATGAATTAGAGCTGTGGAAAAGCACTCAGATACTAGCAGGTGACATATTTCGCCCTGCCTCTCTGTTCCCTCTCTCTTCCATTTTCTCTCCACCAAAAAAGGGAACAGAGGGTAAAAAGGGTTGTATTGTGCAAAATGGGACAAAGTATAAAACATTTTCAAAGTAAGTATGAAATTCCCCAACTTCAGAAAGCCATTTAGATCATCCATCCGAGTGACGTAAGGGAAAATAATATACTTGACCCCTTTGTCTGTGCACTTTGAGAAGTTTGTTATAATGGCAAGCCCTGTAATAATTCACTGTACCTCATGTATATTAAGTAGAAATTCACTGGCTTTTATGATAAATTGCCAGGGTAACGCCAGGACACCTCTTTTGCATTTCAATGCGAGAGAGTGTCAGATTCTTATTTCATTACCAGGCGACACATTAGCTGATGGATTTTAATTTTCTTTTTTTTTTTTCTCCTGCATGGAGGAATCCACAGAGACCAGATGGAAACAGAAAGGGTTTGAATATGAGGATAGGTGAAAAATTAAATAAATAAATACAAATCAGTGTCAAGCACTTTTATTGCAATTTTGAGACCATCACCAAATAATAATAATAAAAAGGGAGAGTCAGTTCATGATCTTTGCATACCTTTGTGGATTGCCTGTCCAGGGTGTGAAACGATGTAAAGCCCCAATATCACTGGTGCAGCTCTCTTGCTGAGTGGACAGAAAATCAAGGTTTAATTCATGTAGTGATAAAAATCTGGATGTGGCTGAATCTAAGACATGCTGAGCAGGGGCAATGTGGAGCAGACGTGAGAGCATAGCCTTTTCAGAGCGTCACACAGCAGGGTGCTGAGCTGCTCCTCAGCCCTCTCTGCCTTATAGCTGCAGAGCTAAAAACTCTGCTCAGGGATTCTCTCTGCTCAGCTACAGGGAGGGGAGAACAAAACACAGGTGCCAAAAGCAATTATCAAATTACCTAAGCCTTTCTTGCTCCTGTTTAATCTGTTTGTAGCAAATCCAGCAAATAATACATTAGAGTATTAAATGTGGCCCTCTATAGAGGTAATAATAGCTTCAGTGTTCAATGGGGAAAGAAGGAACAAAACTAGGTCAATGTGAAAACTCTTCTAAAACATAAGTTCTCTTCCAGGTCTTGGCCTTGTTGGGTTCTACGAATACAATTGACTTGACTTGACCAGTAAAGGTCTGCTTTCATAGGCAGGGATACAACTGCTTTAACTGTGTGGCTGTAAATGTTAATGAGGTATGATGGTATGATAATGAGGTAATGTAGCAGCATATAAACGGTTTGCTCATGGCAAACATTCACAGAATTCAGAAGTTCACTGAAAACACCTAAAGTCCAGGTCAGCTCAAATGGTCCGTTCAGTTGTGTCCTCTCAGATTGTTTCTTCATGCAAATCATTAGATTTTTTGAGTATTTTCATTGAGTATCAAAATGCAAAGTTATTACTTTTTTAATCATAAAAGGAGTTTCCCAATTTTGATAGACTACACAGTATGTCTATGTATATCTATGTTCTGTTTTTTTCACTTAAAAGAGTTTGGTAAAAGGTATCTCGCAGATTATATGTAGCTATATGAGGAAAATATGGAGAGTCTATGACTTTACAGAAACAGTCATTGAAGCCAAAGTGACCAAAGTTAAAGCCATTGGAATATTTAATACAAGAATATGTGTAAATTATTTTTCCACTTGTTTTTAGCATTTCCCATTTTTAAATTACACACTGTGGATGGACCACCATAAGCATACACATTTGTAAATCTTGTTTCCAGAACTTACATTTGTCACCATTATACCAAATCACTTCTCTCCACACAAAAAAATATTTTGAGAAGATTTCACCAAAAGGATCATTTTAACAGCTGTTCTGGATATAATGAGTTGATCTCTATTAGCAGAAGGTGTTTGGTCAGTGTTCATGGAATAAATTCCACTTAGACACTTAGAAATAGAAAGAAAGGAAAGATATGTACACATCTGCACAACAATTTGTGACTGACTTCTCCAGGGAGCCCTTTTTATTCCAGATGAATTAGATTTTTTGCTCTCTGTACACATGACCCAGTATTTTATATTAACTTTGAGCAACTCTTCTTCACTGATCCAACAGTTAAACAGATCAGTTATTGGGTGTAAATATTGACCAATAACTAATCATAACATAAGACCTGCTTACAACCTGTTTCAGTTTAGTGATGTGTAAACCTCCACCTATAAACCAGGCTAAGTTTGAGTCAAAACACAGGTAGTACACTCAGCTCCAGGTGTCTTTATGGATACAGTCTGTCATTTTTAACTGGATGAGTCCACTTGGATTGTGGGCCATCCAATTGTATTTAGCTGTTGGGGTTTGGCCTAAACCAGTCCTGTATGTTGAATATCTCCAGCACTGAGAGGGAGCACTGCAGCCTTTCTGCCTCCCACATCTGACTATATTCACACTCAGTGACAACAAGAACCTCTCTCATTTCACACCCAGTCCTCCGTCCGTGGAGCGTGTTCCTACCATCCATTGTCACCGCATTAACCGTAGGCTAACATAAAAGTAATTGGAAACTGATGCGAGCCAAAGCTTCAATTAATGCACCACCAAAGTCCCCGTTCTGTGTAATCGGCAATAATGGTTTCATGTTTGGGAGGGCGTTTGGTCACTCGTATTCAGCACTCACCTCCTGACAGAGACTGTTAAACCCTGCTCAAAATCCCCACTCCACAGTAATCTTCATTTCAGTCATTTTCCCTTTTTCTCCATCTCTGATGACAGCTTCAGTGTCTTCGCATTGCTTGCAGTCAGATCGTGCGCCCGAGTGAACAGGAGGTGTAATTGACTACTGACAACTCAGCGACAGGATTCTTAATTATTACTCTAGGGTATGGTGGCTGGCTGGCCTGGGTTCAGCTCTCTTACTGAGTATGCTAACAGAGTCATTTTCCTCCTCACTGTGAATATTGAAATGCAGTTTTGTTCGCTGCATTTCTACGTCGGACCTCGAGACTTTGAATTTACGGGATGATTGCAAATGAAATGCAGGTGCTGTTAGTTTAATACTGCACAGATTTTACACCAGTGCACTGCAGGCTGTGGAAGTGGGTCCCTGGTACTACAGCTGCATCAATAACTGACCCTGTCACTGCTGCTGTAAGCTGGTTTATTTTGAAGATGTTATGGTGTCGTTTGTGAGAATCCTTAAATATACATTTGATTAGTGACTTTTATTTAAAAATATATAACATTTTGCCTTCAAACACAAGACTATATGTTACCCTTTGTTTCCCCTGCCTTTGTGTGTCAATACTTCATCTGCCCTTACAGTGATAAGACATTACACTGAGGCTTCTGCTGCTACTAGTGCTACACAAGAGCATAATTCCTCTGGTCCTTGCATGTTTGTGCCTGCACTGGGCCTGCTCAGTGTGATAGAGCAGAGAAAAGAGGGTGAGCATCGCTTTGTGCTGCAGTCTGTATCTTTTGTGCGGGTGGATATGGAAGAGGGCGTGAAACAATTGGACAAAATGGCCCTAATGTGCTTAAAGAATCTTCTGTCTTTAATCAAAGCTCACACACATGCACCACAAAGGCAGACAGAGCAAACCCAATTCTCCGCTGCTTCTGCCGAGTGACTGTTCCTCTTCTGGCTTCAGCGCTTTTCCTCTCTGTGCTCAAAATCAGGATCAGGTTGGCTTTGTGGGGCTCTTTTCTCAACTGTCATTCTCATAGATTCATTGCCTCATCTCTTAGGGAAGTGACAACAGGGATTTGGCTTTAAGACCAGACGTAACAGCAAAGTGTAACTTTGTATTTGTGTTGTCATGATTGTAGCCCATTGTTTGATTGCTTGATCCACTGACAAGTTGTAATTATCCAGCCACCTATTCCTCATGTTCATCAGTTTCTGAAAAGTAAGTGGAATAAAAAATAAATACATTTGTATAAATAACCACTGGCTAAACTCCCTCTCTACCTCACAACCATAACAGCAAAACCGTCAAGCTGGAACAGTATTCACAGGGTCGCAGTGTCAGTGATACTTGGCCTTTCAAAAGTATGATGTTTTTGGGTTGATGTTTTTTATTTTAGTTTTTCAAGGACCAAAAGCACGAGGTCAAAAGTATGAGGAAAGAAAAAAAAATCTCCCCTGAAAACTTGAATTGTTAGCATGGCCAAATAACTGGCTCACTTCTTCCAAAGCCATAGAGCAAAAGAACCAAATATCAATTAGGTTTTACACTGGAAGGGTAAAATAAAAGTTTATGCCTTTACAACATCTACATACACTTTGCACTATGTTGTATTTCTCTGCTCTGTGAAAGTTAGCCCTGAATGCTATCATGAGTTAAGCTACAACTAGCAGTAACTCCAGCCACATTAGCCCACTTGGGTCAGGCTACTTGTGCCAGCAGTTAGCCCTCATGCTAAGCCTGTCCTCCAACACTGAAAGTGAGAACATACAGTCAACTAAACTGTTAAAAAAGATCTTTCCTCCTACTTTAATCATATTTACAGAGCTTACTAGCTGTACCCTGCAATAACATTACTATTTGCAACTACAGATCCACATGGGCCAGCTTCTGAGGGTGCTGACTTTTACCTGACATGTTCACCTTTAGTCTCAGCTTTGTGGAAGTAGCCATAAAGTGTCTTCACAGAATTTGCCCTTTAATCTTTATAAATTTAGCAATGTTCAACCAACTCATTGGGCTAATGTTAGCTTCATCAAGTAGCTAGCTACAGATGATAAACACCAAAATTATCAACATTGCCAACATCTGTCTGATGCTGAGCCACTCTTTTAAGAAGTATGGGTTTCAAGAATGGTCAGAGGTAAATCTGCCGCTGTGTGAACTTTGTATGACTGTGTGAGTTCAGGGTTATGATAGTGTTAGCACAGGAATAGCAATAGCTAAAGGGAGTTGTAGTGACTGGTCATCTGTGACGTTTAGATGTATTCAGGTTTTGTTTATGATCATGAGGCACAGTTCGTGTGGTTTTAGCGATTACCACTGACATCAAATTTCTTTATTCCCAGTCCTGCCTATACCGGCAGACTTAAAAGATCAAGAGAGTGATCAGAAATGGCAGCTCATGTCATCTGTAATTTGATGATGAAATAGATGGGAATGAAAGGAAAAAAGGGAGCATACCTGGGAGCGTAAAAAGCATGATGGCTGCTTCATAACCGCTCCTCTTGCCCTTAGTATAACATTCAGGGGAAGAGTGTCCCTTTGTTATCGCCCCCCTCTCCCTGGCAATTATCACAAACTCCACTTCCCCTGCCCTCCGGAGCCCAGAGAACTGAGCGGCCGGAGTGGGAGAATAGCTACATTTATAATTTTTTTCTTCTCTTTCCATAGATTAATTTTCTAGGAAGCCCTGTCACTGCTGTACAGGAAAGCGGAGAGAGAGGAATAGAGTTTAAAAGGGGGAAGATGAGGGGGGCTGTGGGGGGATTGGGGCTACAGTGCACAAGCCTTCTCGCTTTTTCGTTTCCTTTTTTTCTCCCCCTTTTTTTCCTTGACAGATCATTTTCCATGCA
>OMNW01013930.1:50192-65683 GCA_900303245.1 Selene dorsalis
AATGGCAAACAGCTCCAGACAAGAGCTGTGTTCCAGCTGAGGTAGCACAAACCCTGAAGGCAAGTGGGGAAACAATGGAGCTAGGCAGATGTGGGTGGAGGCTGGGACATGCCACATCAAGCTTGATCTCCTCATTAACAATATACATGTTAAAACAAATACAGGAAAAGAAAAACCACAATATTATCTAAGGAATATATATATATATATATATATATGAATACCTTGAATCTTCCTGTTCATGTTCTGTTAAATGTTCTCAGAGGCAGAGTGTAACTCTCAATAATGCATTTCCAAATAATACTAAATAAACTGGAACCCTGTGGGACCCCACTGGTGATGAGGGCAGAGGAGGAACATATTCAGTGAAAGTGAAGTGGTGGTTTTTACAGTTTTACAATTTCTATCTAAAAAGTTTACATGTTTTGTCTGAAGTGCTCCACTTTTGTGATCAGCAGCATTTTATGAAGGACAACAAGTCCTCATCCACAGAATCACTGCACTCTGCACAAAAAATATGAACTTACTGAAGACACATGAGCTGCTCAGAAACAAATTAACAGACTGACACAGCCTGCCAGCCTTGTGCCTGAAATCAACAGGTGTTGAGTTTACTGAGGGTTACGCACTGAATCATAAGTTCTGACTGAAGAGGGAGAACTTTTAAGGAAGGACACAGTTGAGTTGAAAAAAAGCCCTAAAAGGCATGAAAAGGAAACTCCAACTCGAGCATGAGGCAAGAGAATGAGAATGCACAAAAATGTCAGAGGTTGGAAAGAAACGAAGACAGGCCCATGTGACAAGGAAGAATTATAGGAGAAACTGAATCTCATCGGGTGAAAGCCACTGAGTATGAGGTCATTTTGCAATGTTTTGTTTGATGGTAAAATATGAGGATGCACAGAATCCTCTCAGTTCTCTCCAACATGAGCAGAAAGTGAAATGATCTGAAATGTTTCTTTGCAGTGTGAAGCAGGCAGAAGTTACCACATACTGTACATCTGCAATTTAGTGAGTTATCTATTTCACATCCCTCCTCACAGTGGATGAGGAAGTAGATTTATTTGCTTCTACCGCACCTGTTCTCACTGAGCTTCTCTTTGACCTTTGAGGCTATGATTGGCTTCATTCTAAAATGAATTCCTCTACGTGTTATCATATGAGTAACCGTAGTTCCTTTTTGGGTTTCTCTTAAATGTTTCCCAGAACATTCAAACTGCTTGGTCTTAACTAATATGTTTCCTTCACAGTAATATCAGCTTGATTTTGTTCAAGAACAATTTGGTTATTCACAGTGTAACACAAACTACATTTTTATTGGCTCTATCATATGCAAATGTCCATCGGATGCTTTGAATGTTTAACTAAATGGTGGCCATCCTGTATTTCAAATGAATTTACAATGTAAAATATTCATTTTAATACATTTGAATTATTCTTGAGGGAATTACAGAATAATTAAAATTGATATATGCATCACATCTCCCTGCTGAGCATCAATAGGCAGGGCATAATATATGATTAGCTTGAAATGTCCCTCACCCTTATCACAAAAAGGCCATTTGATTATAATGTTTGATTGAAATGATGTGACTCAGTCATTTTTCATTTCTGGGAGATATATCCAGAGAGATTTACATCACACAATGCTTGCAGGTACAACTGATAAATGGAGCACAGGTTATGACAATCTTTTCTAGCAAAAAAAAAGAAAGAAAAAAAAAAGACCAAAACAATAATCAGACCATGGAAAAGGTTAACCCTGTTTCATTTCTGCAAACCATCAGACACATCAGACACATCAGACATCAGAGGGCATCCTGTACCTATACAGCTGTTAAAGTTTGAGCATGTTTCATTCCTGTCTGTATTAAATGGACAGAGACCATGGTGTAATGTCCTGGGACTCTGAGAACTTAAAATGCATTCAAGTGAATTTAGATGGAGATGTGAAATAATATTACTGAAGCAGGGCAGGAAGTGAGCTGAGACCAGTTAATATATCAGATAAAAATCTAAATATTCAAACTGTTTCAACACAATAACAGCTCTGCATTTTTTCGCTAGAAAACTTTTTCTATATATTTACTAAACCGCATATGCCAGTAGCGTGATATCACTCCAGTCCAGCAGGCGGCGCAGTGCATCTTTAACACTGTTTGATGAGCCGCCACGAAACACACAGAGGAAGAGGAAGACGAAGCTACTCTCCTGTGATGTAACTTGCAGTGTCGAAGCCGTACACATATCTGTAGTTCAAAGTTGATATGACAGATTTCCCCTCTTCCAGTGTCAAGTCGTGTATAACTGGATGGAGTTTCATAGAGGGAGTGAGCTGTCGGCGGCTTAAGATAAAAGCAAGGGCGAGATAGAAAGGCGAAGAGACCACGGTGGCTGTACAGTAACAGTGCTACTGGAACTAGCTAGTGTTAGTTTGTTTGGCTGACGTTAAATGTTAAATGGTGTACGTTTTTAATCACCACGGCAACCAATGGCGCAAAACAATTGAGGTTAACAACTTTCTTTTGATTTGCTTCAAGTGAGTCAGCCGTTCAAGCAAGTAGCGGCTGTGCTGTGTTAGCCATTAGCAGTGGACCTGGGACCTCCGCGGTATGATTCATCTGATTGACCGACTGATTGATTGATGGGGCTTTTAAGGATCATGATGCCGCCCAAGATTCATCTGTTGGCTGTTTTAGTCTTTGCAGTGGCGATGCTCTTTATTGAGAACCAGATCCAGAATCTGGAGGAGTCACGAGCCAAACTGGGTAAGTCCAAACCAGAGATGTTTAAGGTTGGAAACGTGAAGTTATTACTGTAGGTTGTTCTGTTCATTCAGAGGGGTGACAGAGTGTAGAGGAAGGTCTGTATGGTATCACTTAGTGCTCATGGATTATATAACGATTGTCAGCACATACATTACACTGTATCAGCATCTCTTGACTAATGGAAAAAGAAAATATTCTCAGAATGAATAATTTAGGTGCATCATTAGTCTCAGCTGTCGAGGTGTATACATATATATATATACACACATACACACATATACTGCTGTCATTCAAACATCAGCAGTGTGCAGTTTGTTTAGCATGCAGGTGGCCATCATCCCTGTTTCAGTGAGTGAATGAATATCTTCAAAACAGACCTGTCTCTTTGAGCTGAAGGCTCACCCACCCTCAAGTTTTCTGTTCTCTGAGATCTCCTGGATAAAAACCTCAAGGCAAGTTCATGCCTTACATATGAATACGTGAGGGTCTGATTTTGACATAAATACTGTTACCCACCCATGGTAGTGTGCAGCCCAGAACTTGTGTCTGAAGAGAGGTTGCCCACCAGCAAAATCTGGAGGGACCTACATTTACATCATTTTTCCCTGAAACTTACTGAGTGCCAAATGCATTGAAATCTCAGCCTTGTTCTCCTGGTTCTCTCCACTTCTCCTACGTGCTCACATGTTGTGTTTACATTTTTATTTTGTCTCGTGTCTGTCTCAGTCAAGGTGGCCTTGGATTTTTTCTCTAGACCAGTCAAGCCAACAGCTGCAGTGACATCTTTTTTATTTATTTTTTTACCGCAGATGTCTCTCTGTCACTTGTTCACTTTGGTTTATGTATTGTAGTTCAAAAAAATAAAGATAATTAAAATCATCTACAAAAGTATATGCTTGTGTAACCATCTGAAATACTTGGTTGCACCAACCTGCAGGAGACTTCAGCAGGTTCTGTGTTGTGTTCTTCTGTTCAGTCCAAATTTAGTTTCAGTTAAATATGGTATAGAGTTTGTATGAAATTATCTTTTCTTTTTAGCTGAGAAATAATGTAAATATAAGCCACATAATTATTCTGAGTGCTGACACTGAAAACAGTTATGGTCTTGAAAATGTTCTGGCATTGGTTTGGTCTCGGTCTTGGAGGGTCAGGGTTAGTTCTTGGTCTTGATTCGGTCTCGACCTCCTCAGAGTCTCGGTCTTGTCTTGGTCTTGACTCCGTCTTGGGTTAGGTGGTCCTGACTGCAACACTAGTACCAAACACAACCAGAGAAAAGTCCGTGGACACAGACAATACATCCATGCCTTTTTTGATACAACACTTTACATATTGTGTTCAGTAAAGCTGACTGTTGAGCGCAATGAGGCACATGAATGCATATTTAATTTACTGTAATTATATCTAAGTATTGATTATGAGAAGAATGAATAGTCATTACCATGGTGCATATACATGGCCACCAACTGAACATCCTCTCTCCTCGTGATGCCACACACTCACTGAAGGACTAGCTGGGCAACAGGATGCCTCCATTACACTGAGCGTCAAAGAGCTACGCATAAGGCTATCCCTGTAATTGGTTTTAATGAGCATTGCAGTGGAGCTAAGAAATGAGAGAAAATTATTTTAGTCATGCTTCCTGTCAGTGTTGTCATCATAAACTTAATGAAATGTTTTGATGTTTTTGTGTTTTGAAGGACTGTGTTGTTTTCCTTAATTAAGGCATGCTTACAAGCTTCAGTGGCCTTAGTTTTAAAACCATTTGTTCAATTAGACCACAGATGTGTTCCAGTCTTTGTCTTAATTGTTGTATTGGTGGCCTCACACCTGCTGTGTTCACTGCCAAATGAGAATAACAACAAACATCAGCTAACTTGCTCATTAAAATCCAGGCAGCAGAGGAAAGCTGCCAGTCTATAATCATATAAACCCAAGATTATATCAATTCTCTGGCCATGAAAAAAATCCATTAATCAAATGTGTCATATTTGAAGGTCTTTTGACAAGTGTATATATCTGATAGTTAATGGTTAATGTGATGTTTTCTTCCTCCTCAGAGCGTGCCATTGCCAGACATGAGGTAGCTGAAGTAGAGCAGCGCCACAGTGAAGACAGCGGGCGTGAACTGTCCCCACAGTCGGAGAAAGATGACGTGGTCATCATCTACAACAGAGTGCCCAAGACTGGCAGCACGTCTTTCACTAACATTGCCTACGACCTGTGTGGGAAAAATCACTTCCACGTCCTGCACATCAACACAACCAAAAACAACCCCGTCATGTCTTTACAAGACCAGGTGAGAACACAGACCGGTGCTGTGTTGAGAAGAAGGAGAGCAAACTAGAACAAGCTCATAAAGATGTAATAAAACATGAAATGTCACAATATATGAATGCACGCAAATATTTTCCTGTAACTGAAAGTAGTTTCCATTTTTAAACAATAGCAAATATAAAATGGTTGTCAGGAACTAGACCTCACCTCTCACATTTCCAAATTGGAGCATATTTATGTCATAGTACTGATTATACTGTAATTATTACAACAAAGAAGAAGAAGATAGTTGAGTCTTTTATTGTCATTACAGTTGCTCAGCTCATGGCAGGGGCCTTTTGATCATCTTAAAATAGCCCATTGTTGTGGCCAGGGTTTATACTGGTTGTAACATGAGACATTTTTATATGAAAGTAATGAGCTTTACTACTCAGAAAAATTATAGGGGCTCTACCCCATCAATAGCCTCATCTAACATCTGTGCAGTGCAGCACTTCATAAGCTATGTTTGTTAGTTACGCTTCTCACTGTGAACTCTATTTTTACCAGCTGCTACAGCGTGCCTGGTATTGTTTTATGGTTAACTCATTTTAAAAATGGCTGCACTCAAAGATGTCTGTGGTCCAACCATGAGCACTGAGAATAAAAATCTCAGCACTCTGTGGTTCTGGCTAAAATCAGTTTTTCCCCAACTCTTAATTGGGATCACAATTTCTATTCTGAAAGATCTTTTTTTTTTTCTTTTTTTTTTTTTGAACAAAAATACATATTTCCATGCAGACAGGACTACCGCTGTTAAACTACACTATATGTTTTGAGGTTGTCCATATGTATATCCTGGTGGACGGCTGGATCCTAAACCACACCATCAGGCTGAGCTCATTAAAGAAGAGGTTGTTTAGTTTCAGCCTCTCGATGTTGAGAAGACGTTTTTTTTTTTTTCCTTTTCTTTCATGCAAACAAAATTCCATTTGGTTCAGTGCACAATAAATTTTACTTGCAAGTTTAGCTTTTGTATATCCTCCACCTTGGACAGTATTTTAGTGAATTTCTCACATGCACAGCCATTAACAGGGGCATACATAGAAAAAGTTTTGTATAGGGATTGTGTTTGAAAGACTTAATTCACCGTTATGTTGCACAATAAGCAGCCACTGGCTAATATTTACCGAGCAGAGACGTCCTGCTCTAATCTTTGTTGCTGTGAACATTCATGCTGTCCACTCTCATACTCCACATCAGCTTCAGGCTGTAACATGTACGCATGGATTTGCGAAGCTGCCATTTCCAATCAATTATGGAGTCCCAGAATAAATATATAGACCTGGAAATGAACATAATAGTTCCCCTTTGATGTAACAGAGGAATATTACAGCAGGTGGATCAATGTGAAAAGTTGCTGCAAGATATTGAGTAGCATTTGTCTAGCGAACCTTTTATTCCTTGTTTTGCAGTGATGACCGGAGCCATATCTCTGTCCCGCAGCGTTCAACCAATGTAGAAAGTAAAGCGAGCACTTTAACCCTTCACGGGTGAAAGTTATGGCTTCATTACAGAAGCAAAAACTATGAAAAACAAACTACTTTATGATGTAACTGAAGAGAGAGAGAGAGGTGGATAAAAGTTAAAACTCTTAGAATAAGATAATCCTGTGTGTCAGTCCTGTCTGTGTCTCCCTCTCTGGAGCATGTTCAATTAATAGATAACACGATAAAAAATGTTTTGACTGGAAAAATGTTTGTCTTGCTTCTGTAAACACAGACTGTGCATTTTGTAAAAGCTCTAGAGAGTGTGTGTGTGTGTACGTGCGTGCGTGTGTGTGTGGCAGCAGCACATTACTGCCCGTTACACTGGGTGCATTGACACTGCTGTCAGTGCAGCTTAGGACACATAGTGTAAATGCCTCTAAGCTATACTAGTGTTATTTTTGGCCGCTTGTTCCAAGGTAATATCCTGTCTGCCATCTCCCAAACAGTCGGCCTCCTCTGCACATGATGAAACAGAGACCAGGGGAAAGAATCAGTCTGCTGCTGCATCACAGTCCAACTCATTTTACCACAGGAACATTCACATTTGTTTCCAGTAACAGCATCGAGCTTGGCCAGCACCGGCCAATATGTTTTACTTTGTCATACTTTTTCACTCTCTCAAACCGCAGAGTGTGTGTCAAAGATAACAGTAATACATGGAGGTGGGGTGTCGGTCTGTGGAGAGTCTATTCAGAGTTAAATAGGCATTGGGTCTAAATTAGTTCAGTTTGATTTTAACTGATGGGATTCGTACTTGAAGGCACATTTCATGTGAGACATTACACAGCTGTGAAGGCATGCCTTTATCATTATGATCCAAAAATTACAGCAAAAAGTATGTTGTGAAAAGAAGTACTGTGATTATAAATCCTGTTGACACAGGGCATCATTACAGGTCATGACTCAGTTTTCACAGTCCCTTCTTTCTTTTTCTTTTTACTATTTTTGTTGCTGATGTTATTTTTTCTCCATTCTTTTGATTACTGTGTTTACATAATCCTTAATCCCTAATCCAATACAAATTTTTATTTAAAATCCATTTTGTTTTTCTCACTAAATGTTTCCTCTTAGTTTCCTGTGCAAGAAGTTGAGAAGGATGTTGCCTTCATGTTGCCTTCCAGCAGTAGTGATGGTGTAGAAATGTGACTTTTTGCCCTTGGATTTGACTTTGAGGCTTCAAACAGTCCGACCTACCTTTTTGATAGACACTGTTGTGGAAAAGCTGCAACTGCTTAGATTCCCACTGAAAAGAATGAATTCTGACTCAACTCAGGTGCAGCATCTTAACTTTAACAACATAACTCAGGTGATCAGAATGAGCTGTTCGATGAATTGTTGCAGATGACCTCTTGAACTCTATTAGCGACCACTGGGTTCTTGGTCCCCTCCACCTATAGGAAGTCTCCAGGTGGTCCCAAACTTCTTCTATTTTACAACTACTGAAGCTGCTGTGAAACACTCAGAGTTTAAGAAATGTTTTATATCTTTATCCTGTTTCATGTCTGTTTATTGTGGAGGTGTACAGAGAGCTCCCTGGACCTTATGGTTTGGTCCTTGTCCTGAGTTGCAATGGGAATTGTAAGAGTTAAATTAGTTAATTGTAAGTTAGGCTGTCTCAAGCTTAACCAAACCAGAGCCAACACCTGACCACAGCAATTTATGAATATGAAATTTCAGTTTTTGATGTTAACAAATTTGCAACATTAAGTGTGCCAAAAGTGAAGGGGTGTGCAGATATGATCAGTCCAGCTTAACTGCATATATGAATATCTGTGTATAAAATATCTCACATATACATGCTCATGATTTTAAGCCTTACTCTTGTTAAAGACTTATTAGTGCAACATGAAAAAGTTTGTATAAATGGATTTTGTGAATGTAGTTATTATTCTTTGATGACATGATGTGGACCCTTACTGACATGTTACTGACTGAATTCTCACACTCTGCCTCAGAGTGTCCACAAACCTGCAGAGACCGACCGCAGCCCTGTAACATGTATGACAGCAGGGACAGTCTCTGTCTTTGGAGTAAAAATATAAATGTCTCCTCTGTGTAAACAGTCTTCGCTGTTACTATGTTTTGTTGTTGCTGTGTTTTCCTGTTCCCTGCAGTTTCCCTTCTGCCTGTGTAATTAGTTTCCATTATCTTTGGCTACAGGTGCGCTTTGTCAGGAACGTCACCTCATGGAGAGAGATGAAGCCCGGCTTCTACCACGGCCATGTAGCTTATCTAGACTTCTCAAAGTAAGGCCCTTCATTTCCTGTAATGCCATTAATATCCAGATTAGTTACAAACAGTTAGCGGTGCAGATAAAGGGAGGTCATGTATTGATTGCTAACATGCGCTTTAGTCTTGATTAATAGCATTGTTGTACTTATCTCCTGTGACACTATCATTTGGGTGATCAGAAGTAATTATCCTAATGGTGTAAGTGTTATTCAGTGAGAGAGATCCTGTTAAGTTGCAGTCTCCCCTCTGATGCTGCCACTAATGGAAAAGCTGACTCTAAGTGGAATAAACATGCCATTAACTTGGTGGCTGCCTTTTGCCCTTTGATGTTTCATCCAGTGTCAGTTCAATGTAGTATGTCTGCCTTTTGTTTTTGTGTAGATACGGTGTGAAGGGTAAACCACTGTACATAAATGTGGTGCGAGACCCCATCGAGCGGCTGGTGTCCTACTACTACTTCCTGCGCTATGGAGACGACTACAGACCCGGCCTCCGACGACGAAAACAAGGCGACAAAAAGGTCTTTATTTACTGCTCGTTGTTCTTTCTCATTAATCTTTTCTCCACTGACCCTCCAGGCCTTTTGTTTATTAAGTGTTTGTGTTTTCTTTCAGACCTTTGATGAGTGTGTGTCATCAGGCGGATCCGACTGCGCGCCCGAGAAGCTCTGGCTGCAGATCCCCTTCTTCTGTGGACACCACTCAGAGTGCTGGTGAGTGGGCTGCACCTGCTGCATCGCAAGCACAACACAGTCACACTCAGTGCGCATTAAGCAATTAACTGTTATGTCCCATCACTGTGGCACCTGATCCGTGGAACATTATGTCTTTGTGCTGATGTCTGCGACTCTGTAGACACAACAAGGAGAACTATATGTAGTAGAAACTCCATACTCGCACCACAGGTGGTGTCCCATATGAAGCAGATGATGTGATTAGATTGTGGAGAACCTTTCTGCATAAATCTGCATATTCATGAGGGAACAGTGATTACCTCGAAATTACTGTAACGCCTTAACACTTCAAACTAACAAGTTCAGACTGACTCCAGATATGTAGTGCAGAGAAAAACATGTTGGTGCAAAAATCCCTGCTAATTAATGAGCTAATAACCTTGATTAGGAGGAAACAGAATTTGTGTCCTTTTCCAACAACTGAAGAACAATACATACCAGAAACTTCATACCTACACCACAGAGACTCCATATGGAAAAGATGCTCTGATTTAGATTTTGGGTGCTGTGTTGCATACATTTGCATATTAATGAGGTGAAAATTGAGATCATGGCGAGATGTAAGACAATCTAAGTGTCTCTTGTGGTTGTTTCCAAGTTCTGATTTGCATGTGTGTTAAATGTGAGTTCAGTTTTTACAAAAAGTGAACAGCCAAACTGACTTTTCTTAAACTGAAGGAAAGACCCTTACCAAAAGCCTATTTTATCTCATACCATGAATGTAGAAAACAAGATATGTTTTTAGTTATGTTCAGTATAGTCATGTTTAACCTACAGATGAAAACAGGCAACATTATTTTAGGCAAAATCGATTTTCCTCACCAAGTTCAGCCTCACAGCACACTTATAATTTAGCATTCAGCATTAGAAGCAGATGGAAACAGACATATCACTGAATTTTCTCAGCACATACATCAGGTAGAACCATCAACCTGACTGATCTCAGATGTGCAGATAGTATTTCATGTTCAGTGGCCTGCTGCTGTGTGCAGGAATGTAGGCAGTAGATGGGCCCTGGAAAAGGCCAAATACAACCTGGTGAACGAATACCTACTGGTTGGAGTCACAGAGGAGCTGGAGGACTTCATCATGATCCTGGAAGCAGCACTGCCAAACTTCTTCAAGGGGGCCACGGAGCTCTACAGAACAGGTAACACCACAGTGCAGGTCATGTCACAGCATTCATTCTGCTCCCCTATCAGTCAGCACCATCCCTCTGTTGCCCACAACTGACAGACTCATTACTCTGTCTCATGTTACTCCAGGAAAGAAGTCCCATCTGCGAAAGACCACTGAGAAGAAGCCTCTCACCAAAGAGACAATAGCCAAGCTGCAGCAGTCGAACATCTGGAAAATCGAAAATGAGTTTTATGAGTTTGCACTTGAACAGTTTCAGTTTGTGCGTGCCCATGCTGTCAGGGAGAAGGAAGGAGAACTTTATGTCCTGGCCCAGAGCTTCTTCTATGAAAAGATCTACCCAAAGTGAGCTGAACATGTAGCCCTACAATAATGGCAAGGGCTGAAGAGGCAGAAACTCTGATTAGAAGTCACAGACACTGGGAAACAAAGAGAGACACTAAGCGATACAGGTTGATGCTGGATTTTTTTTTTTCCTCTTATCCTGCTTTTTCTGGGATTCCAATTTTCACCCCAGTCTAGTACAGAAAAGGCATTGTCAGACTGTACAGTGCTATTTCTACAAGGAATGTGTCTAATGTTTTTTATTGCTGTGCAGCTGTTGGGGAAAATGTAACATAGATGAACTGTCAGTCTGAGCTGTGAAAAAGAATTTCTGCTGAAATAGATACTGAACGTGGTACATCTCAAATCCAAAACACGAGGATTATTATAATTATTCAGTTGTGTGTTTGGATTTTTGAGTGGACTATTGACAAAAAAGCAGAAAACACCAGTTAAACAAGTTTAAAACCACATTTTATGCATTTTCCTGGGCACTGGCCAAGTGGAGTTTGAAACAAGCTCATCTAGTTTATGTATTTTTGTTTTTTTTGCACAATCCATTTTAGGTGCACCAGTACTTGTTTACAAATTACAGAATATGTAATTGTTACAAAACATAACACAAAACCAAGCTGAACTTGTGCAGACTATGTTAACGTGCAGTGGTATGCTTATGGACCAAACAGTAGCAACAGAAAATACATCGGACCATTGCATCCCTTGGTGCGTGACTAGTAATTTTTTATCCCACTGAGATGTTCTCAATTTTTTAAGACATGTTAAACACATTGTATCAATATTTTATCAAAGAGATAATGATGAGCATATTTGATATAACTCATTGCTGCTGTTTTTTAGCCCGTGAAAGCAGGAGAAAGGCATTAATCAACGGTTAATAAGATGTTGGAGTTCAGGGTGAAACAGCTTTGACTTGGCAACAGGGTTATTTCCATCAGAAGGAGGTGGGTGAGAGGTAGAGCTGATAGTGCCTTTATTACAATGTATAGGACAATTTGTTTTTGTTTTCATTTTCCAGTGAGTCTGCAATCATTTCCTTTTTACTTCAGTGTATTCTTATGAACTACATTTCCTGTTGTTTTGTTTTACACCTACCACGCTAACAGCCTAAACATGAATACATACTGCAAGTATCTTGGCTCATTTTCTTCTTGCTGTGTTCTCTACTGATTGTGTCTATTGTGTGTGTGTGTTTGTTTCATTTAAGCCATGATGGCATTGATTAGTGGAGAGCAACAGGGAACACTGACGCTTGAGTTGTTGCTGTGAGACTCTTCTAACGACACCGCTCAGTTTTGACAAAGCATTTTTTAAAAGGGGGCTCCGTTCACTGTTGTGCTGTTTTAGAGCTGGGAGGCTCGCAGGAAATGGATATTTGAAATGATGCTTTTTTGCACGTTCACTAAAATATAAACAAGCCAAAATTGCACAACACGTTCCAAAATACCCAGCACACCATTTCCCAACGTACCGCTGGATAGCATCTTATGTTAAGACTGTCCCTGCCTTGAAGTTGACATTAATGACATGTTTGTTCAGCGTGAATATTACTCATGTCTGCTCACTATGCTGATATAGAATAACCCTCACAGATGACTAGCACATAATACAGAACATTTCCTGATTAAACTGAAAAGACACTAATATAAAATATCTCTCACTGTGCTCTTTTATCAACGAATCAGAGAAATGACATACCTCAAAACAGCATCAGACAAAAACTGTAATACCATGTGTTTCATGTACAGCAGACAAACTTGTATCCAGATTATTAAATTTAATTTCTTCTTACTCTGGTTAACGTTGTTTGATAGCAACTCACTCCTATTATGTAAGGTCGATTTATTGCTCGCAGCTCTGAGGTTGTGCTTAGGCAAGGCTAAATGCTAACATTAACATGCTAACATTCTCAGTGAAACGAATGTACTGACGCCAAATTAATGCATCATCTTAGCATGCTAACATTTGTAACTTACATCTCCAAGTGCAGCTGAGGCTGATGTGAATTTAGCGGATATTTGGTCATGAAACAAAGTATTGGAGACGATAAAAATGTTGACCTGATGATGACACTAGAAGAAAAGACTGGAGATCAGTTTATTAGTATTCATGTTGAGGAGGAAATGAATATGGAGGAAATTTTGTGGCAGTCCATCAAACATTTGATTGTATTATAGGATGGAGGGTTTGGTATGTCAGTCTTGTTTAAATGAGTTTGGACTGAAGAGTTGGAGCATCCAATCAACACCTCCATCCCCAAAAGACCCACAAAAAATAAGCTTGTTGTGTACAGTCTTCAGTCTTATGGCTAAACCAATTTTTAAAAAGAGGCCAAAGCTGCAGAGAGTGAAAACACCTGGATCATACATTTCCCTTTATTCAAATGCAGCTGCCAGCTGGAAAATGCCTATGTCTTTCATACCCTTTGCTGGTCAATGGAGAGAAATTATTTTCTATATTAATCAATAAATAATTTATCTATAAATAATACAATGAAAATAGTGAAAAAAGGGAGCTCTCTAAAGCTCAAGCTGGCATCCTCAGCTGTGTCTGACCAACAGCCTAAAACCAAAGGTACATAAAGAAAAAAAATGATATTCTAGAAGCCAACATCAGGGAATGTTTGCATTTTTGCTGGAAATCCCCTAGATTAATGCCAAATTATCAATATAGTTACAGATTAATTGTCTGTCAGCCGACTTTAATGATTAATGGATGGTTTCAGCAGTAATCTGCTTTATTTTTTAGCCTCTTTATCACAGGCTTTTGAAGTTGATTTTGTCTGGAATGGAGATTAAACCGCAAACAGAGCATGAGGGCCAGGACTCCTCCTGTATGTGGACAGCCAGGCCTGTTTTTGCACCCTCTTTGGGTCTCTTACAGTGATTTACATGAGCTCAGTAACTCCTGCCTCCATTTCTCGTCTTTTGGCTCCATAATTACAGAATAATTGCCTCGCTATATCTTACTCAACAGGGAGTACTTAACCACTGAAACCGTGAAATAACAGACTGGGACGGGATGATCTGCTGAAGTCAGCGGTATTACCAACTCTTGCCTCCTCTCTGATGGGAGAATAGACAGGAGGGAGGGCGAGTGTCTGCAGGGAGAGAACGGTAGCATGCTCCACCAGTCCACAGCCTGTTCTTGTGTCTACACAGAGACAAGCACAAAGGCCCCAACCCATATTTGACGCTTTGTGACCATGGACACAAGGAAAGGCTGCTCATCTCAGAAAATAGAACTCAATTAACAGTTTTGCTGGAGGCATATTGGAACATTATTTCATTAACGAGATGAATACAGTCTGATAATTACTTCATCTCAATTAGAAAAAAAGGCTGTAGTCTATATTGATTGTGCCTGATGAGCTTGAAGGTTAATTAGGAGCACAATATTTCAAAAGTCTATCCTGCTTTGTTGTTGTTTGTCAGTGGCAGGAGCTGTTTGTTCATGACTTCCTGCTTCGGTGCCATTTTAAGTACACTGCAGGTCTTCCTGTCACAATAAGACTTTATCAGTTTAACAAAAGGTTTTGGCACTTGTCTAAACAAAGGAAAACCTGCTTGTCACCTAACCTTGGATCCTGAGCCTGTGTTTGCAGTGTAAAGTCTTGGCTTTGTTTTTTGTCCCGCTGTTGTTGTGCTGTTAGCCACTAGAGGGAGCCGTGGTCCTGCTCAAAACCTCCACAGAGCAGCATGTGGGCTTGAATGGACTGAAACGGTTCACCAAGCCCCCATTAATGCACCTGTGCAAAGCCAAATGGAACAAACTAATAGTGCATTACCATTAACAATACAAATTACACCATTAGGCACACTTGGCTCCCAGGCCTTGTGATAGCTATAAATAGTTTCACTTGGTCTTGGGCAATTTGTGCTACACTTGCATAATGACAGCACTCAAATTAATTCAGGGTGTGTAAATGGAGTGCCCATATTGCTGCATGTTGTGAAAGGGGGCATTTTTGGCTTTTTTTAATGATGTGCTTCTTCCGGCAGCACAACCTTTGTAAGAAGAATTGATCTGCAGGGGCAGTAGCTCTGACATAAGTAAGATGTCTCCATTACAACCCATCCAGAGCATTTTCTCCCGTTATTGCTGAAACTGTGCGCAGAATAATGACCTCTTTTTGTCAATGAAAGTTGGCCGGACCTCTACAAATGGCTCTCTGGATTGGTTCTGGACCCTTTTTCAGCAGACCATAGGAGACCCAGCACAGTTTTTGCAGCTAGCTGACCTCAAAGTGGTTTAACTACTGCTCCATAAAACAAACAGAGCAGAGCAGAGGCAGCTTGACTGCCCCTCAGTGGGACTGTGGACAGGACCTTAAAGCGCTTGGCCAAAGGGGACTATTATGTGTACTACTTTTCCCTGTGTTTTATGTAAATGTGCCACACTGAAATGGAAGATAAAATTAAGCCAGCATGTCAGAGGCACTGAGCCAAGAAAACCTCAAGTGTTCCTGATATTCCT
>OMNW01013932.1:0-22569 GCA_900303245.1 Selene dorsalis
TTTACATTTATTCTGCCCTCGTTTAAGTTATTAACCTTCATCTTCTCTTTGTTTCTGTTTTTTTCTTCTTCATATGTTGGTTTTATGAACCTGCACTGCTGACAGGAAAAAGGTCCCATGCCTGACAACTGATTTTCACTCCTTGTGCAGAGCTGGATCAGACACTTGTGTTTTAACCTGCATAGAGTACAAAAATATTTTTACTACATTGGGACAAATCTGACAGTGTTGGGTCTGTTGTTTATCACAAAAAATGTGAGAATAGTGTCTGGCACTCATTGTGTTGTCTCCTGGGGCAAACTATCCTGATCTTGTATTCCAAAACGGGATAAAATGAACTACAAGAACTGATTCGACTGTAGCCAGGTCTGTACTCTCTCATGTGAGTGTACTCTGTGTGTATGTGTGTGTGTGCCTGTGTGCGTGTGTGTGTGAGAGAGAGAGAGAGTGAATGTGCTCTGTTGTTACTAAGGCTCAGCTTTGGAAAGGAACCTGGTCCATGATCACTCTGCACTGATCTCACTTCTCCACCTGCTACTCGGTACATATCAGACTTCTGCAGAGTCTGTCGAAGGAGACAAGTCAGTCCAGTGTGAGATATACTAACTGGGTGTAAAGGCTCTGTCACATAGTCTGCAGGTATAATTTTGCATTGAAAGCTGAAGGATATGTTAAGAAGTTTGGTGCAGACTGGTCTGGGATCAGTCCAGGTTATTTGGGAGGTGTGATAAGTAGTTTCTGGCTATGCTGCAAATTCAAAACAATAGCATATCTTCATAAGCTGGTGATCACAAAGCTATATTTTTACCTCTGTGCTTAAGGTTGGGTGTGGGTGTCGACATGCAGTCCAGGCTCTGGGTGAACTTTCCAGGAGTGTTAAGTATCAGTTTTGCAGCTTGGCCAGAAGTGTACCAGCACCGGTAAAGTGGAAGTCGCAGTGTTTTTTGTAAACCACTCTCCATTCTGGTGTTGGTCTCTCAGGAGGTTGACTTTGAGCAAACGGGTCCATGAGGTCAAGATAGTCCAACCAAACGAGCAGCCCCACGTATAGGGAGTCCTCCTGTTGTTCTGAACCTGTGGCCATCCTTTGTAAAACATGCACTCTGATGATGATTCAAGCCGTGTAAGTTGAAGATGCAATACTTACAATAAAAACACTGAGATTTTCAAACCTGAATGAGTAAACTGGTCTGTTCATACCTCGTGACATATCAGTGCTGAATGCACTGTAAAGCACTGACTTGTGCTGATGTATCCAAAAATACCTCTAAGGTCAGGATTTTACACTATTCACCGCACTTTTTTTATCCACACAATTTCTACTAACCACAGCTACAAATAGCACCATGTCACACATACAGCGTTTCCTTTGCCTCACCTGTGTCCTCTCTCTATTCTACAAGAATTTCTCATAAGTCAAATATCTAATCAATCACAGGACAGCCGTCCCTACCTGAGGGTCTGCCCTGCTTTGATAGTGACAACAGTGACATAACCAATTGACATTAACCGTGAATGTCTTCAGTTAGAGATTAACTGGACCAGGTTTGTATCGATATGATCCAAATCCTAAACCACAACCTTTGTAGTAGTAATAGATACTAAAGTAGTTTGACAATAATCAGTAAAAGAAAAAGAAAATGCGTGTGTATAGATCACTGAATTATTTCTTATTTTGAAATAAAACATCTTATTTTGAAAGTTGACCAGCACAGCTCCTTGTGTCTGAGGTTCTTCATGTAGTGGTGCCTCACTACACTGTAATACTTTCATCAAGTTACCAACCTATTAATCAAACCGAGGTTGTCACATTTGTCACAACAGTGTCAGCAGCACGTTGCACCGACTCCAGCAAACTACATGTGCTGGTAATCTGTCGAAGATCACATGATGTCTGTGTGATCAAAGGAGACTTTTTTTCTCCAACAGACCACATGAGTTTCCACCACATCTAATATTCCTCTCAAGTGGTCACAGCTCGTGAAAGAGGCTCAGTCTCCCGAGTTGTACAAAACCACCATGTTACACCACAGAGAGAGACGCCGTGATAATGAAGATGTTTCTCCCATGCTGCAGCTACAGATAATCTGACTTTGATTAAACTCCACATCAACTGTCATTTTACGTTTCAGCATTTACAAGTGTCGGCTTTGTCTGTCTGTTGCAAACACAGGCAGTAAAATACAATCTGTGTTTTCAGATTCACACAGAGTTGAATAAAGAGTTCCACGAAATGAATTCAGAAACACATGACCAGTATCAGCTCACTTCATCTCAACCAAGCTTTGGTCTCACTTATACTCTGATGTTCAAGGAAATTCTATTCATAGCTTTTGACAAAGCTACATGGTTTTCATAGCAGCGTCATATAATCCCATATGCACATTGTCTAATATAGGTGAAGTGATGTGTATGTTTTTTTAGAGGCAGTGGGTCATCAGTGTCCTTATCAACACTGTTCAGTTTTCACTCCAGCAGGAATACTGTAATACATCCACTGTGCTGACAGCCAGCCTCACATGCTCTGTGCAGGCTGGGTTATGTGTCATAATCAGTGAATTGCTGCCTCCCACAGGACAGAAACATATAGTGAGTTCTGCTGAACAGCTAAAGATCAGATTATAGATGACTAATCACGTTCGTCATAAAAATAATAAAAAGATAATGCAGTTTTTCATTGTAATTCTTCAGTGTGTGAATATTAATGGTTCATGTTGATGGAGGACATGAATAAAATAAAACACTTCACTTCACAAAATCACCACTGGGAAATAAAGACCTCTCCAGAATGACATCACTGCCTTCAAACCATGTTACTGTAATGCAATAGAAAACAAACCACTAGGGGGCACAAGAGGCATGGAGATGCTCACTATCACCCACATACCTGGTCCATGTCTGCAGTCTGTTGTGTGTCTTACTGTGATGGTGCTGGTTGGAGCCAGACGCCCTAACGTTTTAACTAGGTCAATATTCACATTCATTTATTTTAACATCCAAAGTCATATTTTTACTTTACACAAATTAGTGTGAAGTCACAGAATATGTTCAGATGATGGGCTGGCAAATTATTCTGTGTTATAAACAGTGTTGAGGGGGAAAAAATGGTCACATTCAGTTTCAGATGTTCAGTTCTGGCCTTAGGCAATTTCTTTTTTGGTCTAATGTGTGCAGTGTGGCAGTGTGACTCTGGATATACAACAATATATTGAGATATGATATGAGCCAAAATGGCTTCATTTTCACTGACATCCTGTGTGCATGTTTGTGTTTGTTCTTTTACAGTGAGTTAGTCAGTTAGTTAGTTTGGAAAGCAGCCACAATGAAAAACAATGGATTTGTAGGAGTGATAAGACGACATCTGACCTTTTATGATTCAACGCATTTGTAAGTGAGAGTTTGAGCCATGCAAAAAATACGCCTCTTAAGCTAAAATGTACTCCTACTCCTTTCCTCTTGTGTGTTTGCAGTAATGCTGCCCTTTGTGATCAGAACTTGACAATGGAGAAGAACAAAATTTTGGAGAACTGTGAGGGCTGGTGTAAAACCTGCAAGATTGACTCAGACTCATCTGAACCTCGTGAGTTTGTCCGCTCTTTCTCGTACCACTAGGCTGCACAAAAGCGCTGTGAATCATGGCTCCTGTGACGCCCACATCACAGAGCCTGTGTCAGTGTAAGTATAAAAAAACAGCAGGGCTATAAATGTGCCCAGACCTGAGTTAGCAGCAATTTCTTCATTTAAAGAGAAATCCAATGTTCATTTTTTCTTATGCAATTCAACCTCCAGCACATCAGAGGAATCCCAGTGAGCCCCATCATTTCAAAACCTACGCAAATGTTTATGAGATGATACTGATCACGACCATCACAGTGATTCTTCTTTTCTCGGAAAAAAGGTGACACATCGCTTGGAGAGCGAGCTAATGGTATATGTTTATAACTCAGCTTTGTCCTGAGGTTCAGAAAGAAGAGAAATGTCAACACGTCAGTAACCAGAATCAAAATCATGAATTTTATTTGTATATCTCTGCAGCCTTTTAACCTAAAGACAGCAGCACATGAGGGTGTTTCAGTGTCTCTTTGTTGCAGAGACCACAAAGAGAGTGATTGCAGCTGAGACTGAGGCTGAGCTGAGAGCAATGAGACAGTAACTAAACAAGGCAGATTAAAGGGAGAATTAGAAAAGCGTGGTTTGTGTAACAGTGTAATAGTGTGTGCATTTGTGAGTCAAAAATGGAAGTGTGGTTTTATTTGGCGCCTTCATTAAGGTCAGCACCACTAGTCCTTGATTTCTCTAGATGACCTTAACAGTATGTTTTTCTACCACTTTGTACAAACCTCCCAAAACACTGACGTTGCCTTTTCCTTCACCAGAGCTTAAATTAGAAGAACTGACAGTTGGAGGTTTCTGGGGTCACATGCGTCAGGTGTGCGTGGGAATTTCACACAGTCCCTGCTCTTCATTGACAAGTGCATTGCAAATAGAGAGAGGCCTAATTAAAATGTTTCTGGCATGCTTTGGGTTTCCTGGACTGAGATCAGAGAGAGTGACTGTTGGCTGGCTCTGCAGCTTGTGAGGGATGTCACAGGAGGAGCTCTGCTCCGCTTTCATTCGCCTCATGACTCATACTCTCGACCTCATCTCCATATTGTAGTTGTTGTTGTTTATGAACCCCCCCCTTGACTTCCCATGCAGAGAGGCAAACCCAAGCAACTAATTACTGCACTGATGTGCAGCAGTGGGAATAAGAGGAGGTAAAATGAAGCAGGACAGTGGGGCTGACTGTGCGGGGTTGGAGGGTGGGCTCCTCTGGTGATGAGTCATCGTCCCCACGGTGACTGGGCCTCTGACATCACAGCAGCCTTATCAAAGGAGGAAAGCAATTCCTCCCAAATGTCCTTCAGCACTGATGGATGAGGGAGGAAGGGGCTCACAGCAAAACAAATTATGCTTCATGTCTCTCAAGAGACCGGTGGCTTGCAGTCAAGACCCGAGGTGTGTTGTAATTCTGAAAAGAGGAGGCAGGTGTGTGTGTGTGTGTGTGTGTGTATGTGTGAGAGAGACGCTGTGTCTGTGTGCATCAGCATGACAGACACTGAGGGTAATTGTAGTTGCAGGGAAAACGGCTGGTCAACACTGTGCCCTGACCAGGCCCTGGGGCACCCAATCATTACAAGCCCCCTCTCCCCTGTCTCTGTCTCTCTCACTGATGTGGGCTTAGTCACACTACCAGGATGAGGAGACCCGGTGGGATCGAAGGTCTCTCCCTCGCCTCACATATAGTCCAATCTATTCTGTCGTCAGCAAGCACAATGTGAAAAGCCTGGATGGAAATATTGCCTGTTATGACCTGTGAGTCATCCAGACAAGCAGAAGCCATCAAGAGCTTTCACACTAGCTTCTCTTTAGCAGCTTGTTTGGTGCTGTTGCCTTCAAGTAGCTAATCCAGCTGGAGGAGGAGAGGCTCTGACACATGGACAGGGTGTTTGAAAAAAAAATCTCCACAGTGGTGCAGGTGTAAAAAAAAAGAAAGAAAGAAAGAAAGAAAAAAAAGAGACAATTTCCACCATTTTCTTCACCTTGGGAGCAAATTGCATAGATATGTAGTGGCTGTGGCCCCTGGGGCCATTTCACCACTCAGACAGCCAGAAACTCATTTTGAGACCCATTCCAGTCTGTGTAGCAGCCAGTCACTTATGATGTTTCTGTCTGTCCTGTGCTGCATGAACGAGCATCTTGCACAGAAACTACTGAATGTATTTCTTAAATAAATGTGTTTTCTGCCATTTGAGCGTTCATCAGAGTGTTTGGGGAGCCAGTGAGCAGCTTAATAACACAACAACTGGTCCCAGCATCCCATTTAAACTCAATAACCATACATTTCCTGTTGAGAGGGCGGAAAAGCTGAGGAGACAGGTGGACTGTTTGTGAGGCAAGCTGTTGTTACTCTTTGAAGAGTGTACTGGGTATACAAATTAAATCCATGCAAACTATTTTTCCTGTCTCCTTCATAGAGATTAACGGCATCTCAACTTTATTTGTGTCTCACACTGTAGATGAGTGTATGTCTTTATTATGCCCAAAGGAGAATTTAACCCATCGTGGCATTTATTATGAGATTAAATATTATATGTATATGTGAGGTAGACGTATACAGAGCATCTTCTGTGTGAGCACTCACATGTTCATGGTAATATGAAGTCGATCTCTGCAGCGATCCAGTGGGTAATTCAGAAACTGGCAGGCCGGCCGTTCAAGCACACTTAGGAAAACAGAAGTGACAGCTGTTTCCATGTTATCAGCGAAACCCATCTGAACCTCATTTAAAGTTGGGTTGTGGTTGCTAGAGATAATTAGATCACTCAGCAGTTTAATACCCCTGAAGAAATGATCATACATCACTCTCTGACACAGAGTCTTTCTTCATCAGCACCGAGACTTGTACAAGAACGTCTGTATCTTGTACTCTGTTTTATTAGAGAACAGCCGTCAACGCCGAAGAATGAAAACGCCTCGCGTGCCTTCAACCGTGTCATCACACATCATTAACATGTTTCCAACTAACTCAAACAGTGTGAAGATACTTTCATTTTGTCAGCTACGCCAGACGCCCCGGAAATTTCATAAAAGACAGACAGAGAGGAGGTTGCTGTGTGGGGTGATGATGCTCTGTGTGTCATCTGGTTGATAGGAATCTGATGCTCGCTTGATGTGTGGAAAACATTTGACATGTTTGTGAATCTCTGGCAGATCACAGTAGAGACTGATCTACTGGTAGAGAGTGAAATGGATGAAATTCACATGGTAAATGCATAAATGCCTCTCTCTCTCCCTCTCTCTATCTCTCTCTCCTGACATCAGCAGGGCCGTCTGCAGGCACCACATGGGCTCTGGGACACTGTGGGCCTACAACACTCTCCTGAGCTCAGTAGCTGGTTCTCTCTCCTACCTGAGACACTGCCTGGCTGTGGTTGGACGTTCTGATTCATTTATTCCACCCTACAACACCACACATGTTCCTACACCCACACACTCACCCACACCACTGACCTTACAGACGTGACACGCCATGATGAGCTTGGGTTCCTTTTTTTTATGTTAACTTCCTTCAAAAAAATACTTTGTTAATCGGCTCTTGTGTGCATCTCCCTCCTTTGTCATGGCCGCACGGCTTGTGACAGGCACACACAGTCAGAGCTCTGTCTGCGTAAAGTGTTTCTACATGTTCTTCTTCTGACAGGAAGCCAAATGTTTGTGTAAAGAGGCCTTGTGTGTCAGGTGTTGTCTTTGTGTTGCTATCTGACTTCTCCCTTTATTTGATGTTGAATTTTAATTTATGATTTCATGATTTTATCATTGTAATTTTTTTTTAATCAGCAGTGGTATCACCTCTACTCTGTAACTCTGTGAGTTTGTTTTGTTTGAGTTTGGCTGCAGCCATGGGACATTTTCAGAATTTGCTGATTTTCTGGACGTTAGCTGGAGAAGAAGTTGTCCTGCTGGACACAGACCACCTGCCGGGCACATCTGGCAACGTTCTGAATCATCAGGGAGTCATTTGGCCCGAGATTCATTTTTTAAAATGACAAAATACATGGTTTGTCCAAAGTCAGATGTCCTGTTGAAAACAGATTGGGTTTTTCCTTGTTACGAGGACGGTCTCAATAAAATCTAGTTTCCAAGCCTCTGTTATTTCAGTTTACACAGCGGGCACTCCTGAAAGACTTCAGCATGATCAAATTATCATAAACTAATTACTAATTAATACATGCACAGTGCAAAGGGCAGGAGAAACAGTGTAAGGGCCCACTGCTCATTTTAGCCCTGAGGTCTGTTGGGGAGGTAAGATTCAAACTTCAGAGATAAAAGCTGAGGTGAAGTGACGCATCATGTTGGAGGAACTCAAGCTATAAAAGCTTGTTTTTGTTTTTTTATATCATCCATCTTTTCAAAGCCAGTCCTTAACCAGCTGATATCTGGTGTGTGTGGGCTTCTGATGCAAAGGAATGCACAGCAGTGTGTCGAGGTCCTTCAGGTTACAGGCCGAGACAATCAAGAGGTTCGTATGTGACTAACAAGCAGCGCTCGCTGCCTTCCTGTTCCCCTCAGAGCTCGACAGATGGACGGCCGTGACACATCTTGGTTAAGTAGGAAGGTCTTTGTCTGCTGACCCCCCTCTCCTCTCCTCCCTCTGTTTTTGCTGAGCACTTTGTCTTCACATGTCACATGTGACTGTTATGAAAAAGGGAAGTCGTGCTTTGCTGATGGAGATAAGTGTCTTTTCTGCGGCGCAGCTTTCCACGTCTACACAGACAGAGAGGAAACAGCCACTGACACATGTAGGTGACACACACACTTCCGTTGCGCTGACTCGGTCACTGTGTCACTTGCCACTGTGACAGGCTGCCCTGGACAAACACTCAAGGTTGGCTGTTTGTATTTTTTGTCATTACGGTGACGTAAACAGTGACTGTCTTTTATTGTTTACTTCTCTTTCACCCTCTCTCTCTTTTTCCTCTCTGCCCCTGACTATCTCTCTCTCTCTCTCTGTCTCTCTGTGTTTGGCATGATTTCCCCCTCTCCTGTGTGTGTCTTTCACATCTCTCTCCATCTCTGTGTCCTGACGTGTGACTCGTCACAGTCTGCCGCCTCTGGAGAGGTGACGGCTGCACAGCTTTTAGAAGAGGACCACAGGGATCCATCCTCCTTGTTTCATTTATCCTTGAATGTGTCTCCTCTCCTGCTATTGCCCCATCACTCTTCATGCAGTGACAGTGAAGCATTGCAGCAAGCAGAGGTTGTGAATGGGAAGGCTGGGAAACTCTTCGTTACTATATATTTTTGGCCAAATAAATCAAAAGGATTTGGAGGGAGACCTGCCATTTCTTGTTTTATAAAGCAGGCCATTGGTCTGGAAGCCAGAGACGACACATTTTGTTTTTATTGTGCTCTGTAGATTAGGAGGCAGAAACATAAAATGTAACATCAGTGCATTCATGTCAGAGTCCTGGTATTGTGTATACAGTCTCATTGTGATGGCTTATACTGCAATTCAAATGACATCATTAAAGTTGGCCTGTACTGCACATGAAAAGTCAAGATGCTGTGGAAAGGGAACATTGCGAAGAGGAGGGGCACGTAAGGCCTCATTCTAGGGGGCGCTATACATATATTGCATTTATTGAATCAAATGTTGGATGAAAGTGAATGTACTGCATTGAAACATGTCACCTTGAAGTTACATCTGACCTCAAATCAATCATGTTGCTGTGTGACTACTGACTGTGTCATGGTCTGCGTCTTTCAACCCTGTTGTGTTCCTGTTTCATTTTGAAGTTCAGTGTCCTGTCTTCCTGTGTGTGGCCTGCTTGTGATTACCCAACGTGTTTCACCTGTGTTAATGGCACCACCTGTGTCTCGTTCCCTTGTGTTTTCAACCTCTGTGTTTCCCCTCGTCCTTCGTCCGGTTCATCTGTTGTCTATGCTGTGTTCATTCCCTGTGCTGTGCGCTGTTCCTGCATTCCTGCCTTTTTGTTGGTCCCTGCAAGTCAAAATAATGACTTTTTTGTTCACTGCACTTTACCTGCCTGAGTCTGCATTTGGGTCCGCATTCACCCCACCTGACAGACGGTAGGAGTAAGAATAGACCTGTTAGCTAACGCTGCTGTCAATATTTGGTTTTCAGCTTGTTTCTGAACTTAAAGGTAGGAAAACAGTAGTATATTTGCAGAAGGATGAACCACTACTTTGAGCAACATCATATAATGTTGGTATCAATGAGTAGTGACAGATTGTATTTCTGTTTTGTCACTAACTAGTTTCAAATATGCCATTGAGGTACATTCAGTAAATCTAAACATTATCTGTTACTGTGTATATTTTTGCCGTATTTCATTAGTGTTTGATCTAAGATTCACTTTAGGATCTCTTCAGATACATCTCTGCCCTGCCTTTCTCTAACGTCATCTCCTTTGTGTGTAACTCACTATGAGGTGATGTCACGGTCTCTATAATAACAGAAATCTGTCTTCTCTGAGAGTTTCTGTCCGTACAGGTCTACTTTGCATGTAGGAGTGGGATTGCTGAGGTGGAGGAAAGCCCTGTAGTTTTAAAGGGCAGGGCAGGCAGGGAGGGCTGAGCCAGTTGCAGCAGCTGCCCCTGGACATGTCTCAGATGATAATCATCTACACTCATATTGTTGACTCAGAGTTTAAGGGCTTGGCAGGTGATGTGTAAAACCACAAGCCCATTTAGTATGAACAGCACTCTGTCAAGTACATCATGTCACAGAGTTTCATCACGAAAAACTGTAGAGGATACAGGCCCATTAATGTGTATAATCATTTTGATGTAGATTTGTTAAATTACAGGCACCATATTTTTTTGGTTTGTTTTTCTTTTTTTGAAGGACCTCTCTACTTTCAAATCCAAAAAAAGCCAAATGCTGAACATGCAAATCTTGTTTCCAGGCCAGCGTGTGTGCTGTTGCCACCTCACACCTGGATATGCTGAGGTTGATTCACCAGTCTTGCACCTGGTTTGTTTTTATGAAAGCTGATTTATGAATGCGGCTCTGTGTTTGCGCTCAGACAGGAACCCGTCATGGAAAGAGTCAGCAGCACATCGTCCACGGGCATCTGACTCTGAGAGTGTGTTCATGTGTGTGAGGGGGTGAAAGATATTTGAAGGGCAATTGAAAGAGCCACATGACGGAGACAAAACAGTTAACAAGTTTAAAAAAAAACAAAAAAACAAGCAGCTGTGACAATTTGGTAGTGTAGAGGAAATAAAAGAGAAAGACGGGGGCTGATGAGTCACCAGTGTTGTTGGTATGTATGAAGAGACACAACATCAGCCCAGTCACGTCTCTATCAGTCTGTCTAACTCTCTGGCTGTTTCGGTTTCTCACTGGACCACCTAATGACACGTGACATGATTCAGTCAACTGTTTAGTGGGTAAAGGAGCATTTGTTTCATCAATGATGTTGTTGAAACTTGAATTGTGTTTATGGAAATGAATTTAAATGTCAAAGGTACATCAGTACTGAAACTTGAATCAGTCAAATTAAAAGAATCGTCCCACATCTTTGTGTAGGTTTGTAGAATCTTTTCTCCATGGCAGGATGCCATGAAGGTATGGTAAGAAAATGTTGACCAGCCATTTATTTCTAGCCAACATGCAGGTCATATCCTGCACCTCACCACTTTTTCATCTGCATCTTGCTTTACACGGAGAATGGACAGAGTTGCAGGAAGCACTACAAAAGTTTGAATCCTTTTTAGTCTCCTACAGCCCATTAGCGAAGGTGCCTGCCTTTATCAGCTTTATCACAGCTCCAACCCCTCAATTAACATATCTGCACAGCAGATGACTGGTATGATGATAGAGATGACGCTCATACGAGGATAATGACTAACTCGTCTTCTTCTGTGACCTTAATCCTCGAGGATTGGCTATAATATTGGAGCACGCATGATAATTGCTACGTCAACGCCGCCACCAGCGCCCTCACCACCACCAGCACCCCCACTCCACCCCCTCCTTTTTCCTCCTCTTACAGTAAAAGAGGAAAAAATGTAATTGGAATTTAAATTGAGTGTCATCCCTGTGCACTGCAGGTACAGAGCTCACAGAGTGGGAGTGTGTGAGTGTGTGCATGAATATGTTGTTTTGGTAGATACAATATTTTTGTGTGTGTGTGTAATGGCTAGTGTTTGTAAAGCTGGAGCTCATGCTGGAGTGTATTTTTGTACTTATGTGTGTGGGTTTGTGTTTATGCGAGAGTATCACAGACATTCCTTTGTTATTTCATGCTCGCTCATCTCTGAACATCCTGCAACCAGCCCTGCCTCCCTCAACAAAAACAACAACAACTACACCAACATGAGTAAAACTGCCACCACACCAATTAGACGTGAGACTGTGACAATGTAAGATCTTGTATGCGTGACACCCAGTGTCATTCACACCTTATCATATCACACACTGCCACTAATGAGAACTGTCCAAGGCGACAGCGTTTGTGATGATGAGGGAGTCACGTTTTCACTCACTCCACCCTGATCCATGTGGCGCTCTGTGGCTCCCTGAATGTGGTCAACAGGAAATGAGGAGGGGTGAATCACACTGGGAACGCAGCATTGTCATCACCACACATCTTAATGAAGCCTTGTGACAAGACTTGGTGTGTTTTCTAAGAAGTCTCCACCACTTCATATAAAACCCCGGCACAGTAACAGAGAAAACCATGTCCTATCACAAAGGAAGTTAATCCATGTGTTCTCATTATCATTGCAGCGGATGCTAAGCTTACACTAGACTCACCACTATATTAGAGAGCTCAGATACATCTCTGTCAGTGTGACAAGACATCTGCTGCAAATACAACACAAAGGACATGTTTCTAGGGGACACTAAAAGTGCTGAACCTGGCTGGGATGATCTTGTTGTGAACAAAAAATACACCAGACTTGCAGTTAATCAACTGATCTCCGTCTTCAGACAGTCGATTGGTCAAACTGTGTGCTCTTGGATGGTTGGAACAAAAACCTGCAGCCACACCGACCCTTTGTGAAATCGGTTTGAGATGCCTGCTCTACCACATACAAGAGCCACCAGACTGCACCTGCTATACTTTGTGTCTAGTGGAAACACTTTCATTGTGTTGTGACTATTCACATGATTTCATCAACTGATGAAGACATAATATCAGTTTTTATATTTGTTCATGTTTTCTTAAGTTGTAGTGCTTTAAGCTCTAAGGGCCACCGTAGCCTACAGTCTGTCTAAACCTATGCACCACAGCAAAAATTTTCCATTGGATGACGATTATATCTTCATGAAATGTATAGATATGCACACTCTAGAGCACAGAATTAAATTTATTGGACTGATATGACTTTACTGTAACATAATAGACTTCAGACTACACACATGACACAGTCAGATATTGCACTGTTTTTATAAAGAAGCATTTCAGTACTTGTGGGAGTGCCCTCCCAGCTCCACCACATACAAGAGCCACCAGACTGACTGTCCCAGTGCTCAGGGATTATGTCCCCAAGTCATTTGAGGAGCTACTGATACAACAATGGTCCTGACCAGAGTCTATATCACTTGTGTCTGTCAGGGGTCGGCCAGACAGCGCCACAGACCCAGAACTGGTTGCATAAGTTTGATACAGATACTGAATAGTCTGTTTTCACTGCAGTGAATCAGCTGGGGTTTTTTTTGTTTTTGTTTTTTTGATTTTCCTCGTTCAGGCTGTGTGTTGCTCTCACCATGTGTTCTAGTCATGTTTCTGATTGAAACTAAATACTGTATGCAAATTTAAATTGCTACATTTACAACACCTTTTATCTATAACACAAATTAAGTCATGATAAAGAGAGGGAGAACTGTCTGAATGAACCAGTCAGTTAGACGTCAGCATCATCTGTTTCTCCCCAGGCAGCCAATCAGAGGATGCTCTGGCAAACAACAGGATCACTCTTGACTTTTGGAGTCAGCTTTTAGTTACAGATGGGGAATAATATGTAAGCCTGTTGTGAAGTGAAAGGAAGGAGTGATGTGTGGTCTGTAGGCCAGTGGATGACACTCAGAGGAAGGTTGTGATTTTGGTGGGTCAGCTGAGTGGGTCACATCCACACTCACATCACATCTACATCCTGTTACATCAGCCAATTAGGGCTGTTAGGTCACCCTGCCCTGCCATGTCAGTCTGTAGTGGCCCACCTCTTTCATCTGCTGCTTGAAAAGAACTGAGGGGAGAACCACAGTCAGACATCTGTGTTTTGATATATCTATCTATCCATCTATCTATCCATCCATCCATCTATGTTTGTTCCTGTCTCCTTTTCTCTTTTTCCTCATCCATCTGTCTCGCTCTCTTTGGGTTTGTGCCCATAGGCGTCTGGCTTCCTGTGTGTCTCTCTCTCCCTGTGTCTTTCTCTCTCTCTGTCTCTCTGTATGTGTGTATCCCTGCAGGCTTATGTGCGTTGCAGTGTGTCATGACTCAGTTGTGACTACAACCCTTATCATATTTTTCACGTCACCAGATACACCTTTAAATACAATAACCTGGTGTTGTGGTAGCTGAGATTGACCAGAATTCTCCTAAAATACTGTTGTGCTCTAAAATGATCCACACTCTGTCAAACCAAACCGAGGTGTTTCAAGCTTTTGTTTTCTACACTGAATTTGATGCTCAGAACAATATCATTTTCAACATTTGTGCTGTTTTTCTTTGTGTGCTGTGAAGACAATATCCAAATGAAAATGGATCTCTTGAGTGTGCTAAACAGCCCACCACCATCCTCAAACACACACACAATCGTCATGCTGTCTGACGTCAATATTCAGCCACAACATGTTTTGAGGCAACCAGTCGCAGGCAAAATGCCTCTGGACTGACATTAAGAGGCAGGGTGTTGATGCCTCACTGGACTTGTCATTTCACTTGTTAGAATAAACTGTGACGCCGGTGGGCAGGTGCCCTACTGTGATGTCACTGACTCTGACTTTGCGTCAAGCAAAGTGAAGCAGACAAAGGAGGAGGCGGTGCTGTCTGACGCTGGACGGCAGTGGATGGCTGCAAGGCTGCAGCCACTGGTGCTTTGAGTGTGACAGCTTTGAAGTGTCCACCGTCTTAACTCCAAAGAGAAGTCATGAGTCACGACCTTTGACTTGTGATATTTAAAATGCAGTTACAGTTGTTTGCTCGTTAAGACCCAATTAATAATCAGTTTGATCATTTCCCTTGTAGAATTTTGAATGATTGATCAGGGGAAGTGAATTATCTGCCACATTCCTGATTTGTTTAGCAAGTCAAATAAATGTGATGTTGTGCTCACTGACGGTTCACCACACTTGATAATGGGAATGCAATCTGCCATCTTAATTTACCTATAGTCACCTAGATTCAGAGAAGTGGTGGACTTGTGTAAACTCTATGCAGCTGTGCAGGTGTTAGACATTTAATTCATGTACATTTTTCTCAAGTGTTGTGGAAAAATCTTAAGTGGTCACAACACAACTTATGTGCTGACTGAAAATGATAGACACAGAGAAGTCACTCACTGTTCTGAGTGGAAGAGGGCAAAATAAAACACTGAAGAAAATTAAAGGTTGAATAAGTAGGGTTAGGGTTAAACAATTTTTTTTTTTTTGTTCCTTTATGCATATCATTTGGCTTAAGCGGTCTAACGCATGGTATGTGTGTTGTGCAGCCTTCCCAGATGTTATGACACAGTTCATCGTCTGTGTTTGTTTTGATTACATTCCTATGAAATTACCTTGCCAGCAATTTACTATGGTATTTAACAGCACAACCAGCCTGTTATTGTGTGTGTGAATGTGTGTCACGTATGTTGTGTAATGCACTGTACATACAACAATACTGAAGCAATCACAAGTACAAAATAGCAACTAATTGACCTGGTTACAGTGGCCAAAACAACCTGTGTCATTTTAATAAAGAAGTTATAATTACAAACAAACAGCTGGATTTAATGCTGCATACAGCCAGTACTTTTCCATACAACAATAGGACACAATAAATTTCATTAGCTTGTTGATCAGTTGCGCAATCAGTCATTTCATTTAACAGCTCCATCTTGTTGAGTGCAATTTAAAGTTTTTGCAATGTTTAAAATGGATCCATTGTGTTTATTGTCACATTAAAAACCATTTGCAAGATGAATGCTTTTAATGTAAAAGAGCAGCAGCAGCATCTTAGTACATCTCTGTCATGGTGTAAGAAGAGTTAACGGTAAACAGTCAGGCTGGTATCAGTGTGATAAAACTGTGCTGGGTTATATGCATGAGACACTTGTGCTTTTAAGGAAGGCAATCTGAATCCAGACTAGACCACACCACCACCATGGTGGCTACTGCTAAAAAAATGCAGACCATAAATATTTTTCAAAAGCTGGGTTGAATTTCAGGGATTGTAGCTTTAAGCAATTCAATTCAATTTAAACAATTCAATTTTTACAAAGTGTTTTTAAAAAGTAAAAGGCAAACAACAGAATATTATCGGCTATATTGGTTTCACAGTTTTTAAATGATCATATCTTGACAGGTCACCGAGGCTTCTCTCTACCTGAGAGGTGCCTGTTGCTGATGTGCGTCATCACAGCAGGCACCTATTGAAGTGTCATGCAGTTCATGTATTGACAAAGAGACAGGAATGACACCCACCCACATATGCGTAGACACACACACAGAAACACACGCCCTTCTGCTGCTCTTTCACACATATTTTCATGCATATGCACACACATGCAATCTCTCGCTCACCTGTTCTGTTTAAGTTTCAGACAGACATTTGAACACCCTGCAGCAGAACAGACTTATAACCACTGGCAGAGCAGGGAGTGTGTTTAGTGGTATATGATTCAGCCATTAGCGCTGAAGAATACTGTGTAAGTGAATACAACCACTCAACTTTGTCCAACTCACACTGCCAACCTAATGTTGCTTTTATATGATGATGATGATGATGATACACCTCCATACGCAAGCAAGGAGCTGAAAATAACACCCCGCCCTTGAACTCCCACAGTGGTGCAGTGGTGGTGATGCTTGTGGCCTTAACTAAGCTGCTCTCAGGAGAGGCAGAGATAACAAAATTGTTTCCCCAGCTGGAGACAACGGTATCTGGGTTTGAGTCACTGAAAGGCCAGAGGGAGAAGGCTGGTGCCTCAAGGCGTCAGGGCAGGTAGTCGGTGTTGCCAAGGACAGCGCTGAACAGGAAAGGTATTTGAATCTGAGGGTGTGTGTTTGACACATGATGACTTAGAGCTTTGATGAGATGTTATTATTGGAACAGTCATTTTTCTGACTTATTATAGAAATCACAACATCAAAAGCTCTCTGTTTTCAGTACCAGGGTAGAATGTGAGAGTTTATACAAGAGGTTTCGGGGTGGAAATTGATTACAATCTTTGACATAATCTTCTTATAGGTTGCCTTGTGGCACGTTTGCCTCAAATTGATGGTGTATGATGGAGAGGTGAACAAAAATTCAACAGAAAGAAAGGATGATATGCAAAAAGGGCAGGGTATGTGTCAGAGGAGTTTTCTCAAGATCCAAATAAGATGCCTGAATCTTGTTTGGACTTGATACAGTAACATTCAGATGTAACATAGCCTATATAAGGAAGGTAGTGAAGGAAGATGGAATTTTAAAAAAATCATTCACAATGTAAGTAGCACTGTGATGATTGTAGTGAGGTTGCAGACAGATTGATTGACGAGGAAGAATGTTGCACTCCTGCTTAGCAGCTGCAGGCTGCTACAACAAAACAACTCTAACAACCCTGCTACGTAAATGTTGACAATGTGTCCCATGATCATTTGCTAAATATCAACTCAGCATGGTGTCATGTGACATATGACACAATGCCGAACAACACAAATGTAGCTGTCTCACCGGAAAGGATTGTGCACATACAACAACACAGTGGGTGCGACCAGATGAATATTTGATTGCACATGCACCTCTTTCATTGGTTTGTATGGAAAAAGGGGCATGTCCAGAGAGAGTTGTTTGATGGTCATTCTTCTGCCGCTTCCTGTATGACAAACTTGATTCATCACATCATGTATCACTTACCCACGTGTGACAGAGATGTTTACTCAGAGTGGTCTGAGTAATGTCATGTGAATGAAATGTCAACAACAAAGTAGTTGGAAGTGAATCTTTCCTTGAAATGTACATATATTAATAAAGTTCATACAACATAGACACAGGTGCGACAACAATATTACTGTACAAAGCAGAACCCTGGCAACTTGAAAACAAAATACTAGTAAATAAATGAAAACGACGATTAGGTCATTAGGACACTCATAGGAAAGTAAGGCAATTAGCAGCAGTCCTGTTAATGGCACAGAGTTGTCATGGCTGAGTCACAGATCTGAGCCTCGCCTCTGAGCAGCACTCCCTGACTTGTTAATGAAGGTGTCATCGTTCCTGCCTGCAGGGTATGAAAGTTCATGCCTCGTGAAACTAAATACACAACTTCCCTCGCCTTATTTAACCAAGGATGTTTGTTGAGCACACACTCTGTCATTTTGGAAAATGTGTTTATTTGTATCTCAGATATGAAGCTGGAATGACAACGTTAGCTTGGCCCAGCACAAGGATCGAAAAAGAGTAAACAGCTGGCTCTATCTAAAGGTCATAAACCTAGCTAGTGTCACCACTGAAGCTGACTGACTAATACAATGTATCTCACTTGCGTAAAACTAAAATGTAAAAGCAGCATTTCATCATTTTACAGAGGGTTACTGTCAGGCTTTTACTAACATAGTTGTGCTGTGCTGTGCCATGCTAATACTTGCTGACTGTCGCCATTGTGATATCAGTATTCTCAGCAAACAGCAATAGGTAAATTTCCCAAACTGCCAAATCATTAAGGTTATAGGGTGAGTTAATTCATAATAAAAACCTCAATCACAGAATTTGGTTTCTTAGTTCAGTCTGTGAAATCTGGAAAATTTCTGCTTCAACAGCAAAGTAAACCTGAGAAAAGAGGGAGAAACTAGATGGAGGAAAGAGGAGTTGAAGGTGATTTCCACTGTGTGTTTCATTTTCACATGTCTTTTTACGTAACCACTTAATGTACTTCTCTCACTTTCATGAGTAACGAACGTGTTGTATACAGTATGTTAAGACACCACATTATGACCCCATCCTTGTTGGTCAATCTGCTGTTCTTTACACATTCATGTTTTAACTGCACAAACTCAGACTCAACAGTTATGTATCAGGAGTGATTACATTAAAACCTGTTCCCTGTGAAAATGGAGCATTGGCCAGCCAGCTGCTCCCCGGATGGGATCCCATTTGCTACTGTATATCAGCATCATCATCATCGTCATCGTCATCCTTACTGAAACTAGGCCCTGTTATCATCATCCTCAAAGCTCGCACCTAGTTTAACAGCCAGGTTGGATGTGTGTGCACACAGTGCACCATCCTCTCGCCCGTCAGCGCTGCGTGACGCGATTAGAGCTCTTGGCTTGAGGCTGTGGCCTGCTGGGAGGAAGCAGAAGCCAGAGGAGTGGTGGAACAGACTGGGTGAGATTACTCACTGTTGTCTAGGCCTGTTTGTGCAGGATGTTGGTGGGTAAACAGAGGGGAATCAGGGGCCTAGACTGTTTGGCCCAGCTACCCCCTCCCTCCACCTCAACCCCCCACCCTTGTCTGTTTCCTTCCCCTCAGCATCTAGACAGTTTGACAGGGAGTGCTGTTCACCATAGGAGATATGATGATATATCAAGTTAGTCACAGCAAGAGATATAAGTAAAGACCCTGTTCTAACATTATATAACCAACATCCATCTCAGGTAATACAATAAAATGTATGTGAACACACCCAAGATGCACTAAGTCAGGATGCATTTGAGATCCCATTAGGAGGTGGGAATTGGGCCACATGTGGCCACAGTCTGTTAACGGAATAAACATATAAATATGTCATGGCCACACTGAAGGACCAGCTACCCTACTGATGTCCTCTGCCACAGTCTAATTAGTCCAACCACAGATTCATCATGAACTGAAATGTTTCACTATTTGAAATAGGTTAAACCTGATTCATGAAATTCATCTGTACTAGAGCACTCAGACTTCCTATTTGCACCTTTTTTTTTTTTTAAATCAAATTATTGATTAAAGCTGCTATTTCTATGTTTTGCTATTGCTGCATAGCCAATGCACAACAGCCATTTACTTGCCAATTTAGAAGAAACGCACAAGTTCTGCATCAAACATCAGTCCTTTACTCACAAACAGTTGTTCCAGTGTATCCAGAAAGCACCAAATTCACTATTATTTCTCACATGCCTTTTCCTCTGCTGATGTTTGCATGCTAACCAGTCTCATCACTTAACCATATACCAACTCCCCGTATAGCTTCCAGTTTGCCCTAAGGACGTAGCTTTGATCTGAGGCCATAACAACCCCGTATATTATAAAGACAACAATGGTTAAAGCTCGTGTGAAGTGATACCTGCTCCTGGCGAGGTGCCTTGATCAGGGCAGACAAACCTTACAAGTAGTCCCTTTAAAGATGGCACAGCCCAATATTTTTGTGTAATTCAAAGAAATGATTTTACTAACGATCACTGAAGATATTGTAGAACAATGTAGAACAATTTACTTTTTATCTGCATACACTGAAACCCATGCTCTAGTAAATGAACATTAAATTCAAACCACACTATTCTTGATGTAGTAGTCAAAGAGACTTCAAAAGATGAGGATGAGAAGATCAGATTCACTCTGACGTGTGTATTAGATATGCTTATCTTAGCTTAGTTTATCTTATCTTATCTTAATGTCTGGAAAATAGCCTGGTTTAGATTATACAAAAAATAGCATCTGGATTATTGATCATTTAGAGGTGCAGGGAGACTTGTTGATGATTTAACCACAGAAATATTCAGCAAAGTAACGCTGAGTTATTATTAAGGACACACCATGTCATATTTGTTCAGACGTGCACCACTCATTACAGAAACACTTTCCCAAACACATGTGACTACTCGAATGACTTTCTGCTCCCCACTGTTTTGCATATAAAAATTATTTTAACGGACTACTTTGCCTGAGCAAGCATATGATAGGGATTGACTCCTTCAAAGGAAACAGGATCTGCCTCCTTTCTGATCATGTATGTTTGTGTTTCACTTCAAAAGCACAGCTCTAGATGTGGGTGTGATTGATGCAAAAGAATACACACTGACACACTTGTATGATGTATATCATACATACAGCAACGTGCAAGGGTTTTATTACTTTTCTCCAAATCACCTTTGTTTCTTTGGGACACACCCCAACCTGTCTCTGTCTCTCACACACACAAACAAACTCACACAGGCTCACACGCACTGAGCTGTATGTGAACTCATTAACAGGACTGAGTTTTGTTAAAACAATTACACCATTCATGCTGACAGGCACTGAACTCAACATAATGACTTTATTTCTTGCCAAATGACTTTATTTCCAAAGAATAAAACTTAAACTTCTGTGACACGAGGAATTTCCCTTTAAACAACTGTCATATACAGCAAGTGCATCTGATGCTCTGCCAAACACTTTAAGCCTTGTGAGATAAGGTTCGATTTTAGCCCAGATAAGAAGTAAAGCTGAAATGTTGGAGGCTCGAAAGGAGGACACTGGGCAGTCATGGTTGGGCTCTCAGGACAGGACAAAGCAAGATGGCAGGATGTGTTTGTAGCATCCATGCTGCCTTTTCAACAGCAACATGAGCCAGACATTTAGCCTCCAGGATAAAATAAGATGTCTGTTTGCACTGCGTCTCCCATGTGGCACTAAGTGCTCACTTTTGTCAGTTCAAGTCAAATCCCTACATTATCCATGCAACTGGCTGTGTATCAGAAAAGTTTACCACCCAGTCTCAAGGCTCCTGACAAAAGAGGGTCCATTTCCTGTTGTAGAGGAAGTACATATGTTGTGTCACTTGCCAACAGGGACAGGAAGATTATGCTGGGCAACAGGAAGCTGTTCCCCTTAGCATGCCAAACATTGTCCGCAGCAATGTTTGGATGACCTTTCTAATCAGGGCTGTTAGTGCTGAATCCACAGTTTTGTTTTACACATGTTAAAACCTGCACTTGTTGAACCTGTAGATCCCCAATGAGAATGTGAGATGAGCCTTCACCAAATTTAGTGTTGTGTGCACTTTTATCAGACAAACATGACTTACTTTTACATGTATGAAAAGGATAGTTAAGTCCAGTGTACTACTTTATAAATAAACTCATTCTAACCTGTCATTTTGGCTTGTTTAGTGAATGTAATCTAGTTTGTGTTTTTGTTCCTACACCAGTATGCTGGAAGAATCTAACCTTCACCTAATTTGTGTCTGATGTCATTCTGCGTCATTTTCAATTCAGAGCTCAATTCAAAAAGCTTTATCAGGCTGTGCTGCTGCTGTGTATATAGATAAATAATAGTAATAATTCTGTCCATGATCAAAATTGTGCTGCCAAAATGACACTGCAATTCTGCTGGTTTCTGTCATCTCATTATGAAATTTGTACAAACATCTAACGTTTAATAACATGTTGTGATGTATTCAGAACTCCAGAAGGATGGCATCATTTAGGTGTTATAGGGAAATCACTGAAAAAGAGAAAAAGAAAACTACCAGCTCAGTGTAAAGGGGAAGTACAGTCCGTCAACCAGTTTACAGTTTAAGCATTGAAACTGAAAAGCACTCAGTCATGGTGTCTCCCATCAAAGTAATGTACCACATTAACAACATTAAACCATGCACATTCAATATTTTACATCTTTATACATTAACAGTCTATCGCAATGCATTTAAATTGTTCTGCTATAAATCATACCATAGCTCATCAATATTTATATTGATGAGCTATGGTATGATTTATAGCAGAACAATTTAAATTGTTCACCTGCCACTTTCTTTTAAAACTATATACAGCGTTGGGGCTTCAGTCCTTGAAAAAGAAAAATCCAATTGCACAGATGAAACAGTTTAATTATGAAATACAGTTGTTAA
>OMNW01013932.1:28921-44681 GCA_900303245.1 Selene dorsalis
CTTCGGCTCCTGACCCAAATGTCTGCCCTCTTCTGCCCCGCGGGATTCTGGTGCATTCATGATATTTTGTCACTGATGATGGTGATCGGTCCGTTTCTACATGCACAATCACATTCTCACACGATCCCACCACCACTCAGACACACAGTGACAAAACAGCACATTTTAAATATATTTTTTAATATTAATATAATAATATTTTAAAAATATCATAAAACAAAAAAGATCTAAATGTATTTCCTGGTGGTGCAAAATTACCCTCACATATACATGTGATGAAACTGTTGCATTATTGGCACGTTGGCCGATACATGTGACTCATTTCCTCTCACCAGTGAATATCTCTTGATTCAAGATCACTTTCTGGGAACATGCTGGGACAAAACAACTTTCCTCCCACTGACATTTAAAAACACTCCCAGCACTGATGTTCTTACTGAACATATTGTGTCATTGAGATGCAAGTACAAACCTCTCACCACACATGTCCAGTCAGGGAACTCACTACTGGCGCAGTATCAAGGTTGCAAGAGATCGGTTCATACCTGGTTTGGTTTGGACAGTGTCCACTTCCCACATACTTGGCTCCTCACCTGTGACTCAGACATTCATTACTGAAGTGTTCATCAGACTGATCCATGTTGCCATGGTTCATACAGTTGTATAATACAAAGGTCAATGTGTCTGCCCTTTTTAAGAAAAATGTAAAGCATCACTGACAAACTTTTTCACTAATTGTGTTCAGTGAAACAACTTAACCACAACACTATCACCTTATAGCATAGCTTATTTGTGCATACAGCAGACATGAGATGAGATTTTGTAGTAACCATAGTAAATATGGTTAATATTCTATATGGCTCTTGGTAAACAGGGATGTGATCTGAAACTACCTGAAATTTGCTCATGGATGATTTGTCTTCTCTTCTCAACTGTCTCCATAACTTATTTGTAAAATTCTTAGATCCTAGTGCAATATGTATTTAATAGTCTATGACTGATATATACTCATGTTAGTCACCTTTGTAGCAGGCCTTGTAACAGTAATCAAGTTGCTTTTTAAATTAGATGTTTACATGGTTTTGTTTATTTTACAGTTAAAAGTATGTATGTAGAGTATGACATAAGTAGAGTATGTCAGCTGTAATGGATGAGTGGTAAATAAATATATAAAACATCCCTCCAAGAATAATCATGAGTCATCAGAGAACATGGACCAATGACACATTTAGTTGGGGGCTTTGTTGAATTAAACACAAAAGTGTGTAAGATCACTTACACTCCTGGACTTGATCACACTTGGATATTCTTGTGTAATTTATTACCTTGTCTGTGTCTTTACACTTCAACAATTCATACAGTGATCCAACCTCCCACCCCACCCACGAACCAGCCTCATCAAGGAGCAGTGGTTCCTCCTAATCAGTGCAGTGGTTTATCCAGATAAAATTAGTCCCTCATTCTATCTGTCAGCTTTGTGAGAAGGAAGGAAGGAAGGAAGGAAGGAAGGGGGGAAGGGGGGTGCCTCCAGCAATAAGGGATGTGTAACCTTCATGTTCCTTCAAACAACCAAACTCATCTCTCTGAGTCAGTTGGTTGAGGTGGCAGCCTGGGGAGTTAAAGCCAACATAAGAAGAAGAAAATACAAGAAACCGAGAGTCAAACCTCCCACATCCTCCCTCCCTTTGTCACTGATTGGGGGAAGTTAGATGGAGACAGGCAACGTATGAGTCACCAACCCAGCCCCAACCTCATCCCCTCTGAGAGGTTGTTAAAGAATGATATAGAAAGAGGAAATACCAAAACCCAGCTGACTCTCTACATAAACCCATGACCATCTTCAGTGAACTGAATCACATCGGTTAAGCAATCGTGATTCCAGGCGAATGATCTGCATAATAAACACAGTGCGCGTGCAAAAATTTTTATAGTTAGTCTGTGGTGTGAATACAGGGGCATGGTCAACACTGAGGAAATTATAGTTGAATACATGTGTATGATGTACATACATGATATAATATAATACATGGTAATGATGTAAATATGGTATCTCAAATGCAGCAAGTTGTATGAGTCCAGAAAATAGACAGCACCAATTGGTTGTTCTAGATGGATTGTTCATCTCTTGCCCTCATTAGATAACCTACATAACCTTGCACAAGTAAACACACACACTTATATTACAACAGACTACAAAATACGGACATCAACAACAACACACAAGCAAGCTACAAAAATATATACCATGCTGGCTGCACATGACCAAGAGGGAAATACTGGACCAAAATTGAGTCTTAAAATTAGGCAGTGTGTCACCATGTAAATTAAACATTACTTTGACAAAAGAAAATCTAACATATGATTGTATACCAGAAAATAAACCATATAAATAATGTGTGCTAACATAATACAACATAAATTTATTTGCATGGCAGTGAAAGTTGTAATCAACTCAGTGTGTCATATCAGTGGTGTCATAAGTGGCTGACTGAGCCTGGAGCTATAGCAAGAACCAGAAAATGAACCAGAAAACTTCCTGTAAACTGGCTCTGACCTGTGAAATCAGGTTCCCATCCAACATCACAAAGAAACAAGGGGAGAAAGGATTCCAGGAAACATATTCCATGTCGTGCTTATCATACAAATTGAATACAAATTATATAATGAGCGTGGAGACAGGGTTGCATTTTAACACAGACGATTATTGTACACACAGACATTCATCAAGTCATTTATTTGACTCAGCCTCAGTGTGCAAATGTGATAGCAACGCTTGTCACAAAATCCTAGACACTGCTTAGTGGTTGTAAACAAATGGGTTAGCTATTAGCATTTTTGTCTGTGTTGTCACCGCTGGCATCATGGGAAACTGGGGAAACCACAAAGTCACGTATGTACAATGTATTCATTGACAGAAAGTACCCATCATCACTTCTTGAATGACAGAGTAATTTCCCTTTAAAGAGTGGAGGTGCCGAGCAGCAGCTTTCATTTAGAGGGCAACGATGTGTGTGTGTGTGTGTGTGTGTGAGTGTGGTATCAAGCTATCATCTGTAGCCTACATGTCCAGAATCACTACACCCCTCACTACAAATGTTTTCCTCTATGTCTGACACACTGACACCTGCTCCCAATGATAACAGTTTTGTGTGTGTTTTTTGTGTGGACTAATGCCGTGTATCCTGTGTGTGTGTGTGACAGTGATGCTTGCACCTACTTCCAGTGACGTGGGCACTCCCCAGTCACTACCCGTTTCCAGCGCTCCTATCTATTACATCTTTCCACTCCTGCCTCGGTCTTTCCATCCGCTGAGTGGGAGAGCATCTGTGTCTGTGTGTATGTGTTTATGTGCAGGTGTGTGTGCGTGTGTGTGTGTGTGTTGTATGTGATTAAAGCATAGCAGTGCAATCTGTAAAGTCCCAGTGAGTTTAATTCCAGCTGAGTGGATTTGGCTTTGTGCCTCCCACACAGGTGATGAGAGGGGAGGATAGAGAGCGGGGAAACAGGCTGGACAACAGGGGATGAGAGAAGAGGATGGAAGTAAAACACAGAGCTGGAGGGGGGGTTGGTGCAGACAGACAGACAGACAGACAGACACTGGGAGGGGTGCGTGGCTGCAGGAGTGACTCTCAAGCTCTGGTCTGTAATGAAAATCTATAAAAAAATGAGAAAAAAAATCCCTTATCTCAGTGCATCTGTGTGGGGGAGGATTTTGGAAACGGCTTCCCATGAAGGTCACATACTGTTTGTTTCCATGATGATCCACAGTCCTATTGCCAGCCCTGGTGTGTTTAGATTGTAAAAACCCCAGCTGGTTTGTAGTCACTAACTTGTAATTTCCCAGAGGAAACTGACACAGGATACCGTTCATTTATCTATTTGCTGTTTATATTCAAAGTATTGTGTTTGTTGTGTTCTACCTGTTCTGCTTTATTCTGTGCTATATATGCCTCACTATACCTGCAGCTTCCTGCTCAGACAGTGAGTCACTTCTTTGGTTATGTTTACTGTAAACTGTCAGGAATTTGTGGTACTGATGTGATATTTATTGTACTGTCCTGCACTGAGCTCAGTGAATTTATATATTTTACAGTGAACAGTGCAGCATGCTTTGTATGCAGTGCCAGGTGATATTTAGTGTGATTTGTTGTTTTTTTTGTTTGTTTTTTTCATCTGAGGGTTCAGTCAGACTACAGGCCTAACGGCTTGCATACTTTCACCCTTGAAACATACAACAGCAGATACAAACATTCAATTGTCTGCAGGAATGTTTTTGAGCTTGCAAGAGATCCTACTTCCTTGAACAACAAAGGCTGGCCAGCCAGAATATCGGGAAATCCTCGGTAGATGCCAAAGGCTGTTTTGCCTGTAAATCAGCTTGATTTTCCTGAGCTGACAATGCAAAACCACTGACTGGTACTCTGTCTGAAAATTTTATAAAGCTTCTTGACACTAGCTCCCCGACCTTGTGGCTCAGTGAATCTGTCAGCAATTTGAAAATTTCTGAGCCTTTTATGTTTTTCTTTTATATAAAAAAAAATATATATATATTTCAATTCTACACATGAATATGGGTGAACTTTGACAAGTCTGCAGCCATTGTGACTGGAATGAGTTCTCTGCGAAAGCCCTGATAATAAAAGTTTTCATGTCCAGTCCTCCTGTCTTCACACACTCACACAGATTTTTTTTTTCCATTCACACTCGCCGTACACAACCATACATAGTGCATGTTGATAATCCATCAACTGACTCACCACCAAAGGCTTAAAGTGATATTTATTGCTTTCTCAAAGTAACATTAACACCCTCAGAGAGGCGAGCACCAGCTACATTTTCCGTGCTGCTGTGTTTATTTATCTTCTGGCTTCCTTCTTCCTTTTCATCTACAACCCACTGTGCCCAGCGGAAGTGAAGCCAGATAAAAATACAGTGACATATATGCATATTTATAGACGCTAAAATGAGTTAGAGAGCAAAGCCAAGGAGGAAGGCACATTTTTGCAGAGGCATTATAATGTATAATGCTGAGAAGAGAGTTAGAATAATGCAAAGCAGGAAGATGTAAGGCTGAGTGTCTCCAAAAGCTCTCAGCTTGTGTTCACATTTTCAACTGTGGCCATGACGATTTTACACATCCTGATGAGACAGAAAGAGAGAGAGGGATTTTCTACACAAAAATGACTGATACCTATAATCACCTCTCTCTTCAAAAATGAAACTTGCATTATTCATTATTTCCTCAACAAATCCTGTGAAAAAACCATCAGTACTGTAGCTGAGTACTTCTTGGCTTCATCCTGCCTGTGGTTATCAGCTGCAAGTCCATTTGTTCCCCCCCCAAAAAAGGTCCCACATAAATGGTTTGTTATTGCTTATTATTTGTTTCAGCTGTAGATTGATACACTTTTTAAAGTGCTCTATTGAATGTTTATTAAAGCAAAGTAGGATAAACTACAGTGGCCTTTTCTGAGATGGAGCTGTGTGGTGCAGAGGGTGAAGTTACAGTGTAAAGAGATCCTTTAACTTTCTGCTTCTATTGTCCTGGAGCACAAACTCTTCTTCACCAACATTTTTAAGACACCATCAGTTTCTGTTGCTCTCATCTAGAAGAGAGCACGGTGCTGCCAATACACTCAGTATTGCAATACATTTTGTGAGTGCAAAAGACCTCAACAGGAAATGCTGTCATGTATTTCATCACTTACTTACTAATTTCTTGAGAATTGGAATCATGTTCATGGTTCAGTGGGTTTTAGGAAATGGGGAAATATTTCACTGGGTCACTTTTAAAACACAAGTGAGAGCGAGTGTGAAGCATGCACTGAGCTTCACATTCTGACACGGTAGCTTTCACAGATCTTCATGCACTCTTGTGTTATTTTAAGAGATGTGATAAACTTGGGCTCCTTATAAAACTCCTCTGCAAGAACGAGGTCATGCTGTGATTCATAGTATAGTGCAGCGCAGAATGTAACTCTGCTTTCCTTAGAGAGAGGCTACAACATCCCAACAACCGGATATGCTCTCTGTTTTGTGGAACATTTCAACGGAAAATGACATGGATTTTTTTTGACGCAGGTGTCCTCAGCCTTAGTCAGGTGGGTTTGTTTTTTCTTTATTGTTAACACGTAATAGAGTAACACAACACTGCCTCAAGCTCCACACTGAATTCCCACAGCACTTTTACCTCTACCTCAAAACAAGATAAATGTGTCCCTACCTGAGGCCACGACTATTTTTACGCAATGGAAATTTCACTAGAAGTCCCAGCTGTGTCTTTTCTTTCACACAATAACTGGGAAATGCCTTCTCTTTAATCTGCCTATCACACAAACGCATGCACACACAAACAAACACACACATTCCCACCGTCCATGTCTTGCCTAAGAATTTTGCTTGCCTTGAAGAGTCATAGCTTGACATTGAGCAGTGGGTGGAAATGGGGGGGGTGGTGAGTCAAGCATTTGAAGTGTGTGTGTGTGTGTGTGTGCTCAGCATGTGTCATGTAGGCTTTCATATCATGACTTGAAATCAGGAATGCCAAACATTCTTGCCTCATATTGGATTTGGCTGCCAGAGGTCGACTCCTGTATTGGATATGATTGGGGTGTGTGGTTATTCACAATGCTGACGTATTGCCGCTGTCTGTGATATTTTTGCTAAAAACACTTTAGACAGTGACACATTTACTTCACATTTCTTGGTGCTCAGGTCTGACCCCCTGGTTGGGGACAATTGACCAAACTCAACAAAATGTCATGTCATAATAACATGTAATAATATATATTTTACAGTAGAACAAGTTATTATACGTTGGTTTTGAAAGTTTGTTAAATAGGATTTTTGGCTGTAGGATTCCTTACTGAAATAAATGTTGTAAAAACAAAACCAAATCAGAGAGTGGGGTCCAGGGACCTCCAGGTGTGACTGAGGGATGTGGGCATTTATTCCACTGAATATACTCATTTGTTTGTGTGTTTCATCTCTTTTCATAACAGAGCATCCAAAAGCAAAAACTTATTCCATTAATTGAGGGACTCGGGGACAGAATCTTATCATGGGGGCACTATGGTCTGATCTGTGTCAGTTAAGGAGTCCTCAATGTGAAAATGTTTGAGTATGACTGTCCACATTCATTTGATCACAAAAATTAAAAACACAAAATACCGAACAAAAAAGAGCTTAAAAAAAACAAGCCAACCAAAAAGAAATGTAATGTTCCCAGGACCAAAGGTTTACTATTTAAAAGCCAAATGGCCTCAGGGAGTGTACTTATTTTTAAGTCGTTGCTTTTACCACCTACCAGGGGACATTTGTCATGATGTCAAGAAATTTTGGTTATTGGGTTATTGTGATGATTTTCTATCTAGGTCCTTGGGAGATATTACCAGAAATGATTGTTGTCATTCCAATGAGAGTACTGCAGACTATTAATTGTAAGTTCTGCACTGAGACTCCTTCTCTGAGTCATTTGTGGTGCCTTAGTGAAATTCCAGCCCGCTCTGCTCAGTGGTCAGCTGAGGTGAGATGAGTAATGTGAGGCTTATTGGGAAACGGCATCATCATCTGGAGGCTCCGTCAGCAAATCAGGAAGCACCTGTGCAGCCAAGTGGGGAGCAGTGGTTAGTCGGGATATGTGTCCTAGCGAAGGCGGACTATTGTGTTTGGATGCTTTTTATAAATCACATGGAAAAAGGGACATTCTGGACAGGAAGTGACTTGACGCACTCGCATACCGTACTAATAGAGTCTGGCCAACAGTTATTGTCTGGTGTAAATAAAGTCTTGTTACAGGAGCATAAAATGGCTGCAGTAGCCTGCAAAGTACTCTCTCAACAAACAATGTAAATAAGACACATGCAAAGAGGTAGCCATGCCCCTTACTATAAGCCATACATCATGGTTAAATAGTCCCCTGCACCCTTAACAGAAACTGGAACTGTAACGTCCAACCTTAGGAAAGATATATCCATATTTATCGTTGGCCTTTTTTTCCTTATGGGGTTTGGTAACAGGACACGTTTCCATTCTGAAAATAGATCAAAACAACATTAAAATTCAGGGCTAAGAATCAAAGACAAATGGATCAGTTTTCAGTAGTGAAACAAAAACAGCATGAAATCAATCATAGATGAGACAGAAGAAGTGATTTTTCCACTGGAAGGAGCCAGTGGCCAGACTTGAGGCCAGCAGCATTAACGTCACTGGTAGTGAAGGTATTTGAGAGGCTGCTAAGGAATCAGTGGCCCAGTGTGCCTGAAGGTCTTCTTAACACTCTGGATTTTTATTCTGCTTTTAATGAAATTAAGCTCCACCTTTGGGCTGATAATAGACTGCTGGATATTTTTAGAGGATGTTCTAAACAACATTTGTCCTCCAGAGTCTCCCCACAGGGTCCACTCTGTCCCACTATTGTCCCAGGATAGGTGGAAAGTTTCAAATGACACAGAAGTCGTGAGTTTGCTTCATGAAAGTGAGTCACCATCACATATATGGTCAGTGATTTTACACAGTGGTGTGACAATCTCTTTCTCAGACTAAACATTTTGAAAATCAAAGACGTGTTGAAGCCAGAAAAAACCACTTCAATCTTTTCAGATATTTCTTAAGGGACCTCAGGAGTTACAGGTACCACTGATATGAAACTGAGCACTGACGTAAACGCTAAGACAGTATGTAACAAAGAACAACAGTGGCTGTATGTACCAATCTGATACATGATCTGGTGAGATCCATCAAGTAATCAGTACTGATTTTCTCAATGATTTGTTGGTGATTGAAATGCAGGCACCGATGAGGAGAGGCTGTAAAGCCCAACGAGACACTGGTGAGCAGCAGCCTTCTGTCAGAGATTAAATCCATCCTATTTAACCCACAACATTCTCACTTTGTGAATCGGATCTTCCTGCAACAGATTCAGGTTTTCATTAATCCCACGTGTAAGTAAGTCCTCTCAGTTAATATCAACTGCCTCTTTATTCAGTTTGTCTATGACCAAAGTTGATGGAGTTTTTCTTGGAAACAATTGCTACATACATGGAAAAGGGCAAAGCAGGTAAATAGAAAGCAGGTTGTAAACCAAAAGTTGTTTTGCTAGGATAAAACACTGAGCATCACAGGCTGACTATACAGCTTGTTGTTATTTCCCCCCCTTCAGGGTTACTGTAGTAGTCCTCACACTGAGTTGATGGGAAAGGTACACATGGAAACAAGAGGCCTTGAAGATGTTGCTCTTAAGGGTAAGCTGAGAGCTATAAACTGTAGTTGACCTGTGACACATTTGTGAGTTGTTTTTATTTCCAAGTCCATTTCTCTCTCTTTTATCAGCTCTTCATTTCATTTTGCATCATCTGTTGTCTTTCATGTAAATCACCGTAAATGCTTTCAAATGAAACATAGTTCCAAATAATGTCAATAATGCTCAAGTAAATGTGTTTTTCTGTGCACAGAATATTATCAGTAAATATTTGTAGTTATAGGGATGGGGGTCATCCTCTTTACATATGGACCCTGTAAGTGAACATTGAGTCAGCAGAGACTCAATGCTCGCTCACGCAGCAGTGTTATATCCCCTGTAGAGTTGGGAGAGTCTCTTGATTATTTCCCCATTGAAAAATAATGTATTTGGTCTGTGAATGTCAGCACATAGAAAATTGCCCATTAGAAATTTGAAGAGTCAATTTATTGGTCTTATAACATCTTGTTCTGTCTGACCAATAGTCAGAAAATAGAGGGCGAAACAGCCATGAATATAAAAGCATTTAAGAAAAAAATGGAAAATCACTTCAATAACATACTGACTATCAGAATAGCTACCAATTAACATTCCTTGGAGACTAATTGATTCAAGAATCAATTTTATAAGCTCTAAATCCAAACAGGGAGTTGGTCAGTAAAACAAGAGGTATGTGGGGAGATGCAATTTTGTATTTTTAAGTGGATCTTTTATATATTTTGTCTAATTTTCTTCCTTCTTCTTCTTTGTGTTTACTCGCACAGGTGGCCAAAATGGGAGCACCACAGTTATTTTACCATTTAATCAATTAAACCATGAACATTCATGGGGGGAAAAAAAAAACAACAACTGACGACTTGCATTACTGACCCAATGACATCCCCACAGAGATGACACACTTTGTGAACATACCATGTCAGACACAGCTAACGCATCGATCTTAATAACCAGTTGGCTTCTGTGTGAGCGGGATTGTGACGGGCTTAAAAAGTGCCTTCCAGCTTCCTAAATGCAGGCTGCACTAACCACAGAGCCACTGATACACTGCAGCAATCCTGTTACAGAGATATGTATAGGCTCAAACCACTGTCATGACAGGGGAGGAGGAGAGGAAAGAGACAAACGGACTGAGAATGAGGAAAAGATGAGAGATATACAGGTGGAAGAGAAGGAAAACCACACATCGTGTTTATCTGACTTGTCTGGGTACACTGTTGTTACAGCTGACGCTAACAAACCCCATAATGTAATGAGCACTTGAAAACGGATGATGGGCCTCCCCGCTCATCAGCCGTGATGTCACAAGCCCAGATTAGACCGGACCATATGGCACACTGCCTGATGTCCCTCTAATCCTCAACCTCCATCCCTCCATCCCTCCATCCCTCCATCTATCTATCTATCTATCTATCTATCTATCTATCTATCTATCTATCTATCTATCTATCTATCTATCTATCTATCTATCTATCTATCTATCTATCTATCTATCTATCTATCTATCGACTGCTTCTATTTTTTCTTTCAGCCAACCACAGACTGGCTGGTGTCCAGGCATCACACCACATGTAGAGTCCTTTCTCCACTATTGAATGAGAATGTCATGACTGAGTGGACTCTATTGTTTGCTCTGTTACTGTTGTTATTATTGTTGTTGTGTGTGTGTGTGTGTGTATGTCTGTGACTGGAGCTGTCGCTGCGTCTATCTGTCCATTTGTCATATTTTTGTTGTTTATCACCACTCTGTTTCTCTTTATCTTTCTGTTTGGCTCTTCATTATCATTCCCACACATCCCTGCAGCAGACACAACATGATGTAACACAGTGGATTCATTTCATCAAAGAGGCTTTGAGCGTCTCTTGATGACAGTGTGTTTACATTTGCTATACACTGTTTGGGCCATGAATCTCGCACTTTCAAATAAATGAAACTACAATGAAGTATTATGATTTCAAAGTCTGAGAACCAGTGCCTCACAGTGATACAACATGCAAGAAAATGGACAACAGGTAAAATCTGAGAGAGTGACAGACTCTCTGCTAACTTGATCACTGCATGTTTACAAGGGGAACCTTTTGGTCACAGGCTGACTGTAACTCAGTGGTCAACACGGTAATTGTGTGTTATCAGTGGACTGTTGTGCTCATCCTTGGGAAAGTGTATGGTGGTCTGGGTTGTTTTTGTTTTTTGTTGTTTTTTATTTCATTCCTCTGTTTTATGAATGGGTGGTTCTTGGCCACATGAATTAACCCATGTCTGCCTTACATCTGTGTTTGAGCTTGCGATGAATAATTGACTGCCACATGGCTGTGCTGTCACTGTCCTAAATGTTCTGACTTCAGTACGGTTTCAGATGGATTACACTCTACAGTCAGTTGGCTCATATTGAAATCCAAACAAACTCATGCAAACAAGAGCCAAACACAGCCTTGAACTGCATGTTAGGATTGATTGCCTGTCATGTGAGCGGAGGGAGTGTGACGTTTAAACCTGTTAATTCATCTGGGGGATTAGGCTTACATGCTGAGGGATATAAGGCAGGTTCACTGGGCTATACATGGGACTAATCGGAAGTTAGAGGTTGCTTTTGTCAGCTCCCTGTCATCCAGCTACTGAGCTCATTGCAATCCCCCATATCACTGAGTAGTACCAGATAAGTCATACTCAAGAAAAGAATAACCTGCAGGGATTTGCAATACAGAGAGTGTGGCACTCACAGATGTGTTTCTAGTCTGGACATATTCCATTATGTTCAACTGCAATTCTGTCACTGCAAATGTTATATTGTCAACTGGGACTCCATGTGTAATATTTTTATGTCACCTTTACCATGTGTGTGTTTATTATGTTGGAGTGTTGTTGTAGTTTGTTCTCGTGAGTGGTATACATAAATGATTTTATGTGTATAGTTCGTGATGATACTTGCCTTTATTTACAGGGCTAAAATTACAACTGTGTTGTATATACCTGAATTGGTACAAAATATGTTTGTTCATTAATCAAAGATAAGCCTTTATACTCACTGTCCACTCTCCAGCTTCTGATTGTTGACTTGTTGCCAGGATTGGTGAGGACATTTGAAGATGTCACATGCATGGTGCTGTCTGTTTTTCACCATCCTGTCTCTCATTTTGAAGATCCATCTAAATCAATCAAGAAAATAATCAGATGACTTATCCATAATTAAAATGAAAAATCTAATCTATCTATCTATCTATCTATCTATCTATCTATCTATCTATCTATCTATCTATCTATCTATCTATCTATCTATCTATCTATCTATCTATCTATCTATCTATCTATCTAATCCAAAATTAAAATATGAAATAGTTAGTCACAGCCATGTTTTTTGAGGCCATGGTATCACTATCATATTCCTGTGATACTTTCTGTTTGGATTTACAGTAATGTGGGTTTCATAATGCCTCCATTTACTGGACATGTCACTCTGGCTTTGCTGATGTTTCGTAAACACGGCATCGGTTTCAGTCAGTGGTTTATTTTCTTTCGCTAAACGTCAGGTGAACATGAAATGAAATGTGTGGGTGCTGGCAGAGGACACAAGGTGAGTAATGAGTCAAGCACACAGCAGTAGTAGGGTGTTTTTGTGTTTTATTCAACAGGACCGGGGGAGGAGTCAGACGTACAGTCATCGCTGTGGGCGGGCTTTTTGCTGTGATCACACCTCGCCGGTGTCCATATGTGGTTCGTGACGTCACGTACCGGAGGTCCCATTCACATAAAACTGATAGGCCGGAATCCCCTTGGAGGAAATGTAGGCACAGACGCGCACGGGGCTCTTCTCTCGCCCGTATCCACCGCGTTGGTGTAACCCAGTTAAATTCTCTAGGCAATAATATCAACTCTTCAGCGTCAAAATGAAAGTCTCCAGCATAGACTGCCGGCGTCTGAGGAAAATCATCAGGAAGGAGTGTGGAAGCTGCCTTATTGTGGACTGCCGACCTTATTTCTCATTCACGAACTCTAATATCACAGGCTCTGTCAATGTCAATCTCAACTCAGTGGTGGTCCGGAGATCGCGAGGAGGACCGGTGCCTCTGCAGTTTGTCATCCCGGATGAGAGAGCCCTGTTTCGGCTTCGGGAGGGGAGCATATCGGCGATCGTAGCTCTGGATGACCGGACGTCCCACTGGCAAAAACTGAAAAAGGACAGTGTAGCACAAATAGTAATAAACACTCTGTCGCATCTGGCCAGCGGAGCAAACATCTGTTTCCTGAAAGGTGAGAGCTTTGTGAAATTCAACTGTTTAATCCAGGGAGGGGAAAAGAAAGAGTTCACTTTTGTAGTGTTGAAATATCCGGGCTTGATATGAAACGATCCGTTTTAATCAAACTTTATAAAGACTAACTATGAAAACAGACATTCAAAAGTCTGTTTTCATAGATAGTCTTTATACGGTTTCATATGATGTTGTCTCTCATGTCGCCTATCTCTTTCATATGTTAGAAAAGATTATCTAGTAAAATATAGAGCTATGATTTTGATCTTCAGAAGATTGGGACTCTAGTCATAAATTCAGTGTAGCTATAAATCATTTTCCACTTTATTTCGGATCTATCCGTAATAACTATTGAGTTCGCTGTCCCTCTCACCTGTGTCTATACCTACTGTATATTTTTCTCCCACTTCTTGGGGAGATAAACGTCCTGAGTGCGTCAACGGAACGGATGAGTCAGTGTGGGCTCACAAATTGGTGGTGCAATAGGCTATCTTTCATTGATGAGAGAGAAGAAAGGGAGAGAAAATTGAATCCCTCCTCCGAACTATTTCTTTCAGCTAAATAAATCCCTCGAGGTTGTGATAATGTGTTGAAACGCGTCCATTTCCGCCTGTCACCTCTGCGTCCTCGGGATGTTGGCCTAAAAGGATTACCGGTCCTTCCACCGCGGGCTGCTTAATTACGCGCTCATAATCAGGTTATAAAGGTTATAATCCGCCGCAAGACTGTTTCATAAACGCTGCCATTTCACAAGTAGTGTATGTGTGTATCAGGGGGTGCAGGTGGTATTATTCTAAGCGTATTTAGTAGTAAGTATTGTATTCATGGTTTTTCCCCTTTTACCCAGGAGGATACGAGAACTTCCACTCTCAATACCCTGAACTTTGCACTGAGGTGAAAACCATCGACCAGAGCGGAACTGAAACCGAGAAAAAAGTCAACACCCACAGCGAGAAGCTCTCTCACCACAAACCAGATTATGATCAGGTATGGAAACACCCTGTTGTACGTCTGTACTTCCCACCCTCTCTCTCATTGAGCCACAGGGAAGTCATACACTTTCAGTTTTTATTTTTAACCTCATCAAAAAATAGCCCGAACAAAAAAAATCATCAAAGCCCTATAGACATCAGAGATTATAAACATTTTCTCAATGTAGCCTACATATGATATTCTCTGACCTTCACTGCTCCCCAGACATCTCATATTCGGCTTTAAAGTCATACCCAGCTGACATCAGGACAGATGAAAACACTTTCATCTCTGACCTTTACTCTATAACCTCCGCTGCCCAAACAGAAAGCATGAGGGTGCTTCACGTCTCAGAGAACACTCCTCTGTGTCTGTGGTCAACATCATGCGTCATTTCACTTCATGGTTCGCATAAATCCTCCAGCTGCATGCGCCCATGTTTTGTCTGTAGATGAACATAACGCTCTGCACGCAGGTGATGTTGTGGCTTGGACCGTGGGTCCATTCTCTCAGAGTTGTATTTAGGATGGGCTAAAGCAGATGTATCAAGGCTTAGAGAGTCTTGTGTTGTGTCTTATTAGGAGGTCTTGTGTTGTAAAATATATTCCTTATCTATTGTCTCATGTCTCTGTTTTCTCCCCTCTCTGGTTCTCAGGGTAAACCTGTAGAGATCCTGCCTTTCCTCTACCTCGGTAGTGCCTACCACGCCTCCAGACTTGACTATCTCAGCGACCTTCACATCACGGCCTTGCTCAACGTGTCACGCAGGGACCTACAGCCGGCCAAGGGCCACTACGACTACAAGTGGATCCCAGTGGAGGACAGCCACATGGCTGACATCAGCTCCCACTTCCAGGAGGCCATAGAGTTTATTGGTGAGTTGAAGTGAATAAACATTGTTTGGGACCCATGGTCTGCATTTAAAGATTTGTGTCAGGATGGTGTACCTCTGTTTTGTTATCTTATAAAGTAGCTGATTCACTATGCTTAATACCAAAATAGTTCAGTCACTCAAACCAGCTAGAGAGGGAAATAAATACACTGCCACCAAGCAAGTCCTTTCCTGGAATACCATCAACTGTACCATGTATATATATTTATGGAACAACATCTCGTCAAGTGCGGCCCAAAAAAATACTAGAGCTGAGTTAGAGAGACATCTATACATAGGTGTGTTTATTTCTGAAATACGTCTTCAAATAAGCCCACTTTATCGCTGCCACTCAACTGCAGCCATTCACAAATAGAGGGCTGTAATCAGTTTAACTTGATCGCCTGCCTGCAACCCCAACCAACCTCCACCCT
>OMNW01013933.1:0-27192 GCA_900303245.1 Selene dorsalis
CAGAGGATGATTTCTTTCCAGTAACCTCGCAGTAAAAGCAGTCATTGTTAAAGTACAATTTTTTAACAAAAACGGCCTTTAATGTAAGGCACAAGGCTTCCAGATCAATCATACAATACATTTACTGGCCCATCGGTCCACGTAATCCAGAATTTACATGAGGAGGCGTTTCCACTGCAGGAACTTTGGAGTAATTTCACAGGGCTGGGGCCATTAGATTGATTGGCCATTAGATTGCTGTTTTAGCAGTAAGAAAATAAAGATCTCCTTTTGTGAATTAGAAAGATGTCCCACATTATATGTAAAACTAAACAGGAGAGCAATGTTTTTTTTTACCAAGGTCAAAACATTTCTGGTAAACTTCTCTGGGTATGCCTGTCATGAACTCCCCAGAGCACAGAACAGGTGGACACAATTGCACAGCACAGAGGAGGTTAGGGCAAGCAGACAGGTCTTTATTCCAGGCAGGGTTCGGTACACAGGAAAGCAGTTTAAACCGGCAGAGGTATCCAAGAGGGGAGAGGCAAAAAGGCAGGGTCGAACGAACAATCGAGGTCTTACACAAAACAGGCTATATAAATGCTATGGTAGAAGCTGGAACGAGGACCGTGAAGTACAACGAACTGGCGACGAGACTATGAGACACAGAAAGCTAAGTACAAGAGACAGTGAGGGAAGATGGGAAACAGGTGGGGAGAACAATCAGGGAGCAGGTGTGATGAGACGGGGGAAGGGTGTGCAGGAAGGTAATGCTAGAACAGAGACGAAGGGTTAGTGATTTCAAAATAAAACAGGAAAGACAAGACATAACATGAAATGTGCAAAAATGAACGGAAACTTGACATGACAATGCCATTTAGTCCAGGAGTTCTGCCTTCTTTAAAGGAGACATATTCTGCCCTTTTTCAACAAATTAAAATAGTTCCCAGGTGTCTTAAAGACACATGTGTTACATGCTTTGGTCAAAATACCCCAAGGATCAAACATCACAGCTCTTTTCATCTGTTCAAAATAGCCCTGTTCAGAATGGCTGGTTTCAGTGCCTGTCCCTTTAAATGCAAATGAACCACTGCCCCTTCTACCTGTACCGGTACTCACAGGTAGGGGAGGTATTATGCATATTGGAAAACTAATGACATTGTCAGACAACTGAAGGAAACAGCTCGTCAAACCAAATGGATTTCAACCTAGGGAGCAAATTACAGTTTTTCTTTTTTGTCAGTTCTCACATTTTGGCAAGCCAAACACCAAAATATTAAAGGATAAGTTCCATTTTTTGCAACCTGGACCTTATTTCTAGCATAAAATACGTTCATTTACTCACCCGAACAACTTTGGTGTAACTTGGAGTCCTTCAGAAGATATTTAGATCCACTCGCGATCTACGTACATCCATATAGGGAGCTGCTGGGGCAAGGATGCGGCGTCTAAATAAGACATTATCTGCCGCGAAACTGGTTCATTTCACCAATATTTTGTTATGAATCACCGGCACTATTCCCCCGCGAGCTCGGAGCGGCTCGGAGTTGTGTTGTTATTGTCACCCGGGGTTTTTTACACGGCTTTTCACTGTCCTACGACTTCGGCAGTGGCACGGAAGTGACGTCATCGAAGTCGTTAATTTGTGGAAAAAGGGCAGAATATGTCTCCTTTAAAGCTCCATCAAAATAGATGTCTTACATAACCCTGTCATGCACGTGTTTTGTGCTGCTCCCCAGTGTTTTCTCTATGTACACATATTCACTGACTAAAAGTTTTTTTATTTTTTTTACAGTCAGCTTGTGTCACTGCTTGATGCTTCCACCTCAAGCTGGGCCCACAGTGTGCACACACACCGCACCTGCTCTAAAGGTAAAACCTAGTTTGTAAATCACTAAATTACAAACATGCACTAAGAGCATATTTGTTCTTCAGTTACTGAATGCTGATAAAACCCATGTGTCATGTTGGGTGCACCCTTTCTAAAGCTGTGATACGCCCCAAAACTAAACATTAGATTTTTTGTCGTTTTGTCTTGCACTGGCTTGAATGGTTATTGTTTGTCCTGTCATATCAGAAACTGGGCTCAGAAGCGTCAGTGATGTCACACCAGGTATAAGAGCTGTGGCCGTGCCCTTGTCCTCCTGCTTGTGGATCTAGCCTGTAACCTTCAACGACGTCAGGCTGCAACAATCTCAAAGGGAGAGATCAGGTGAGACTTTGAGAAGCAAAGTTTTCTCCAAACTAAGATTGTCCAGTCCTGCTACGGGATGAGTCTTCAGTTTTCAGTGCAGTTAATTACAAATAAAACATTTCAATAGTTTTCCAGTTAAAGGTAAAGTATTAGTGAAAAAGGATTTAACAGTTTCTGGTTGGAAGTTTCAGTGGCACAGGGCTGGACATGGAGCAGGATGTGTCTTGCTCTTGGTCTTTGTGTGTGTGTGTGTGTCATTTAAAATTTTCACTGTTCCTCTTTCAGTAATGGCGTTCCAGTCAAACGTGATCAGCTCACAGCCTCAAGTCTCAGTCACACAATACACTGTGTCGCACGGATTGTCGGACTGGAGTTCAAATGTGTGCGACTGCTGTGAAGACTGTGGCATCTGTACGGGACTTTATGTGAAGACACAGAAATGAACTAAAACTGAAAAATGAATCGCAATATGATATGTAATATTTTTCAACTTCCAGGTCTCTGTGCAACATTTGTCCCATGCATCCTGGGCTGTAAAGTGGCTCAGGACAACGGGGACAGTTGCTGCCTGCCCTTCCTCCCCGGAGCTATGATTGCTCTAAGGACAAGCATCCGCGGCAGATACAACATTGAAGTAAGTGTGCTGAAGAATAACCAGCATTTTGAAGTGAAAAGAGGACACATAGATGGGGAATCAGATCCTCTCTGTAGAACTGTATAGTTTCACAGGGCGTCGGCCAGCCCCAGATCAAATCCCACATCGAGCAGCCCTTTAGTGCATGTCATTCCCCCTCTCTCTGTCTCCCCATTTCCTGTCTCTCTCAACTGTCCTATCAAATAAAGGCAAAGAGCCCAAAAACATACTTAAAAAAAGAATTGTATTGTTTCACTACAAACAGTATGATGGTGGCCATTTTACTCTGCCTGTGCTTTTTCCCAGGGCTCGGTGTGTGACGACTGGGTCGTCATGGCCTGCCTGCCTCTGTGTGGACTGTGTCAGATGGCGCGGGAGCAGAAGATGAGAGGATAAAAGGAAGGAACATTACATCTTATTGTCAAATTGCACAGAGTGCACATGTGGATATTTACATTTCTCAGTCTGGACACCATTTCTGTATTTGAAATTTAAATTTGTTATAGTGGCAAAAACATGAAAAGGTTTACAGTGTAAAAATAACAACCACATATATACTTATTTAAACACATTTTAGTCAGGTGGATAGGCATTCACAGAATTTGAGAGCCAGAAGAAAAATACAAAAAAAAAAAAATCAGGATTTCAACAGATCTAAACTTTATACGCAACTACTGCCTCTTCATTATCAGTTAAACAGCGACTCACTGTGTTGAAAAGGTTTTATGCAACAAACTTCTGAACACAATGAAAAGCTGAGATTTACAGCCTTTCCCCTTACGGTAAATCAATACGTTTATGTAGTGAATACACAAACACTATTTATTTTGGAACGTAATGTACCCGAATCTTGCTTTTATTGCATACTTTATCATTTGGTTATGTATTAATTTAATAATCTATAAAATGAATATTTCATGTACGTTTAATTTTCTAACATATTGAGACAATAGGTGTTTCAATAAAACATGGTACAATCATCATGCTGTATGTTTTTTTTTTTTCTTTTTGGTTTTTTTGACATGTGATTAACTGTAACTGGATATGGAAGGAAAACTGTGGGTTGCACACCTTCCTCTTTCTGATTTCGTGTTTATTTAAGATAACAGTCCAGTGTGGCTTTCTGTGCATGGACAGGTGTGAAGTATTCACTGGAACAGGTAAGGCTTCCATTCAGATCCCATTTGAAAAGCAATGTCATGTTTAACTTCAAAAACAGTAAGATATTTTGGCAATTCATTTTCTGATGTAGTATGACGGATTACGTGAACGATTGTGAGAAGAAGACTTTCCTCAGAATATCTTTTTTTAGATGTGGTGTTTCTTCAACAGCTGTCTGTTGAAATAATAAATACCTTCTTTAAAAAAGTTCGAGAAGACACAAGGATTATTCAGGCGTCTCCCTATCTTTGTTGACATTACTGTTAATTTCCCCATTGTGTAACAAAGGAATATCTTTACGTATTAGGACCAACACAAATGTCTGTTGCAGTTGAAGTAACGTCCTATCAAACTATTTGCTGTTTAGGTAGCAATGTCAGTTCTTCCATATCATGTTTTGAACTGTGAAATGGGTTGTATGATGCGAAACAAGGAGGAGGAGGAAAGAGTATTAGTGCATAAGGAAAAACAGAGCTGACTTATCCACTCAATTTTAATGTTCAAATTCCCTCATGTGATATAGGTGCAATTCAGGGGAAGATTGCCTGTTGAACACTGTTGAAAATTGGGGTTTTATACACAACTGTTATAGATGTATGTTTAATGTGTGTATAATGAATGTGAATTTAACAGATTTGTGCAACAAGAGGATGAAGAAGAATGGAAAAGCTTGAGTGAATGAAAAGGGATATGAAACCATTCGAAAGGAACTGAGTTGTCCTTGTGACAGAGAGGTTCAACTTTCTTGGGAAACTCCTCGTGCAATAGTGTAACCCTGAGGAGAGGGTGTCTTAATGTTGGAGCTCCATGTAAGTTTAATTTTAAAGCACTTCATACATAAGACTGCATTTAGTAAAAGTGTTACCTAACATTTACCTGTCAATTATATCACTTCCATGTGTGTGTGAGTGTGTGTTTATTGACAAAGAACAGGGGTGGCAAATAAATTGACTAATACTATCATTGTTTATTATTACCCCCCTGAATACCAAAGACAAAGCACTTTAGAGAAGGATATGTCACATTATTTAGACTTTTTTTCCTATATGTCCATTAAAGGTAAAGAGGACAATTGTGCTGTATTGTGAAGAACTGTCATATCAGGTCTGTGTTTCCATGCAAGTAGTTGACCAGAACATCACCCTTAGTCTGATTTGAAATTGCTTGAGTTTGCTTATACACCATGACACGAAATATATGTTGTTGTGCTCTCTTTTCCCAGATTTCTGTGCCACATTCAACTGACGAACAACTCAAAGACCTTTTCAGCATATTCAAACAGACCAAATTAAGAAAGACACGGATGAAAATAATTTAAAGGACTGTTTCTCTGGACTGCAACAAGGCAAAATGGCTGGTCAACTTCGTCGGCTGTTGTCTCTTACAGTTCTGCTTGGTGCTGTTCAACTCATCAGTAATTATAGCTATCACAACTGCATTGCTGAATCTGATGGAAAAGCTTTCTCCTGCAACCATCGAAAAGAAAAGAACATGCCTGCTATTGTAGCTGATCTACCATCATCTGTCATAAATCTTTCCATCTCCGTTACTGATGTGATACATATTCCCAACTCCACCTTTGCTCATCTATCAAAGCTTCAAAATCTCGGATTAGATCAGAACCAGGTGAAGACAATTGATCAATCTGCTTTCCAAGATCTTCATCATCTTCGGTCTCTAAATTTGTCAGTTAACCACATAACACAACTGAGCCCGTCTCTGTTTAAGGACCTTCACAACCTCACATTTCTTTCGCTGTCAAACAACAAATTAAAGCAGCTCCCTGAGGGCATGTTCTCCGCCACTCTCAATCTAAACATTTTAATCCTGAGACAAAACTATCTGAAAAACTTCTCAGAGATCGCTGAGTCTGTTTCACATCTAAAGAATCTGACTGAACTAGACCTTTGCTTTAACAGTTTGACCTCTCTTAGGCACTCAAATGTGTCGCTACCCAAATCCCTCACAAAATTATATGTATGTAAAAATAATCTGTTCACGTTAGGGTGTAAAGATTCGTTTCTCAGCTTCATCAACATACTAGATTTGTCATACAATTCTAGGCTCTCTGAGACAGCTTTTCAAGGTGTGGATCTGAGACATATAAACTATCTGCGTTTACGTTCAACAAACATCAGGGCAGTGGAGTTTTTAAATATCAGCAATATCAGTGCAAATCATGTTGATTTCTCTGGCACAGGTCTAGAAAATGACAACCTCCTGATTGAGTTTTGCAAATTGCTTAAAAGAAAATCTAAACGAATTAAAAAACTGAACCTAAGTGACAACAGGATCCATATTTTAACAAACAAAACTCTATGCTTTTGTCCTAAAATCACAGGTGAACTTGATCTATCCCGCAACCAACTAAAAAGCACAGGTTGTCTTAACTTCCTGAAAGGACAGACGTATCTGAAAAATTTCAGTGCTGAGCATAACCACCTCACCTACCTGAAATCCTGTAACACACAAAAAAGTGTTAATTTGAAAAACCTTAGAAGGCTGAGCTATCGTTACAACCGTATCCTATCAGTGAGTGCTTCTGCTTTCTCTCATACACCAAATCTCCACACACTACTACTTAACATAAACACAATTGCTTATCTCGATCGCAAAGCTCTTGAAGGGCTGAAGGAGCTTGAGATGCTCCGTTTGGACAATAATCTTTTGACTGATTTGTTCAATGAAACTTTTGAACATAATTCCAAATTAAAAGTCCTTAACTTACGCAACAATCGTATATCTGTTATTTTCAATGGGACCTTCCACAGGCTTGAGAATCTGACTGTACTGGACCTCGGGGGTAACAAGATCACTTCTTTTCAGCCATCAGGTCTTGATGGACTAATAAGTTTGTCCAAACTCTATCTAGATGGAAACAATCTCAAACAGATCGACCCTTCTATCTACCACACATTTCAAGATACACTTGCAGTGCTCGATTTAAGAAGTAATCAGATTCAGTTCCTCACTGGAAGTAACATCTCACCATTTATGAATCTCAGCAAACTCACTGATCTTAAATTGGACGGGCAGCGACCGTATGGCATGACTGTTTTACCCCACAACTTCTTTCGTGGGCTCTACTCACTTCAATCTCTGTATCTCACCAACAATAACATCTTTCACCTTTCTCCTGGCGTATTTGATGATCTGACAAGCTTGAAATTCCTCACACTGGATAAATGCTGTGTCGGGGTGGCACAACTACAACCAGGAGTCTTTAAAAATCTAAGAAATTTGACCAAATTGACTGTAGAAAATATGGGCATTCGAAACTTCACTAAGGACATTTTTGGGAATCTTACAAAGTTACGTTCACTACAGCTCAACCGCAATGTGATGGAGACCATTCAAATTGATGCGCTACAAAGTCTACCTAAACTCCTCTACCTTGACATACGTAACAATCCTTTAAGCTGCACCTGCCAGAACAGCTTGCTGCAAAACTGGACGCAATACAACCAAAAGGTCCAAGTGGTATATCTTTACAGTCTACCGTGCCAAAGTAATACAAAATCAAGATTCTACAATTTTGATACCAAGGTTTGTTTCATAGATTTAGGAGAGTACCTCTTCTTTAGCACAGCGGGGGTGATCTTCCTGTTCACAGTCATTCCTTTACTTAATGTCAAACTCTATTGGAAAATGAAGTACGGCTATTATGTGTTCCGTTCATGGTTTGGTACTCAGTGGCGCAGACTCAGAGAGGAGGAGGAAAACTGCAAATATGATGCTTTTATTTCCTATAATTCCTCTGATGAACAATGGGTCATGAACGAGTTGCTGCCTAATCTGGAGGGCAATGGATCCTCTTTTAAACTTTGCCTTCATCACAGGGACTTTGAACCTGGCCGTGATATTGTGGACAACATTGTCTCTGCTGTATACAGCAGCCGTAAAACTATATGTGTGGTGAGCAGGAATTTCCTTCAAAGTGAGTGGTGTTCTCTGGAAATCCAGCTTGCCAGTTACCGACTCTTTGACGAGCACCGGGATGTTCTTCTGCTTGTGTTTCTGGAGCCAATCTCCGAGAGGCAGGTGTCGGCCTATCACCGCATGAGGAAAGTCATGTTACAAAAGACTTACCTGCAATGGCCTGACACAGACTGCACTAACCCAGTGCAGGCCCAAGAATTGTTTTGGAATCAGCTGTGTGGGGCAATGAGAACGAGCAGCAGAATGGATGAAAATGTCATAAATGAAGACAGTGCTGATGCTGAAAGTGAAGAGCTTCAGACATCAGATGAACACTATTACTTGCTACCTTAAAATGATTTGAGGGTTTTATTTGTGATTTAGTCAAGATAAACCTTTCAGTGTGTTTAGTTAATGATTCAAGTCTATGCTGTGGTGGGGGTCATGAAAACATTTGTGCATAAACAGAGTGATACGTTGTACGACTTACAATTTCATCATTTATTCATGCATGAAATCAGCAATATCATTTAACATCTTGCGATCAGTTCAGTTTTATACTTAGCAATGTTTGATGCAATACAATGGTACATTCTTGTCAAATATGTATAGAATTAACCATTATAGTACCTGTGTTCATGAAAATAATGTCTTAATACAAAGCTCTGCATATTAAAAAGTGCTCAAAAGATGCAAACAGTACATAATTATGTGTTTATCTAATTAAATGGCAGATAAAAGTAAAAGGTGTAGCTCTTACAACAGCTACTGCCATTACATTTATTATGGTGCTTTTAATAAAATCTGCACACAACACATATTTTGACTGACTGAACAAAAAGCCTTGATGGTATGAATTAAGAGAGCATTGTTGTTTACTTAACCAAAGACATGTTCACAAGCATGGCTTTACGCAGAGATTCACTTCACATTAGTACAGTTTCATGGGAGGAAAGGACCAGTGCTCAGGGCTTGGTAAAGAAGAAAGGGGAAGTGCTGGACGTTTTTCAAGCATGTGAGATGGAGGGTAATGCATCATGTCATTGTGGTGAGCCCTGATGGGAGGACATGTTGAAAGGTGAGTGAACTGTCTCAAAGGCTGGAAATGGTTGCTCTGATTAGGATGGCAAATTTCAGTGAAGAGAGAAGAAGCAAAATAATTTCTCTCAGTTTCAAATCGGTTTTTGTCCTGGGAAGAGTGCATTTGATCTGCTGAATGTCTGTCTGGCATCCATGTTTGGTGAGGAAGGAAGGGCTGGGCATTGTTGTCATTGTAGTGAGGATCACAGCTCCTCTCTCTAACTCCTGTGGTCTGGTTCATAAAGCTGTTTTCAGAGGAATCAAAAACAAATGACTCTTTTGTCACTGGCCTGTTGAAACTGTTGTTCCAGTGCTGAGATGCTGAGGCTGTCTCTCCCGAGTATGAGAAGGGAAAGGGAGTGAACAAATGATCACTTGCTGAAGCTCCAGAAGGCTCAAAATCCATACAGAACTGAGGGGAGCACCTTGGTCTGACGATATCATCCCAAAGGCTGGCAGATGTATCCACAGGGCTTGTCGACCATTGAGCAGTCTTTGCATGAAACACCAGAAAGTATTTTATCCCAGAGAATCTCAAATTATGTAATGATCAAAGGAAGGATAACAGCTGGGCCATATGTGAAATTAACTGAAATAAGAATGTGGGAGTAAAAACTAGGTCTTACCTGTTCCAGGCTCTGGTGTGGCTGTAGACTGGACTTCCAGTTAAAAAGACTACTTCCCATCACTTTGAAAGATGTGGTTTTCTGGGTGTCAAAAAATGGCTGACTGGCTGTAAATAATGATGCATCTAAAAAAGAAGCACAGATGAAAAACTCACCATCAACTTTGTGCAGTGTATACAACTGAGAGAATTTACAGTATGGATTCTACTCACTGAACTCCTGACAAAGGTCACTTTTAACGATAAGCCTCATTAAAAGTGACGAGATGTAAAGGAAATTTTAATATAAATAAACATCAATTACATGTGCTCTTACCAAATGAGTTCATGTGATGCCAACGAAGCCTATTACTGCCAGGTAAATCTCTGTATTTTGCAGTTTAAATTTGGTGTCTAAGATAACATGCTGTTGGCCCACCAGTGACAATGGGTTTGACATCAACCAGCAATGATTGGTTTACCAACTGCATTCATTCTTAATGGCAGAGGGGGGAGACATAAGTTCTGCACTCCAGTAGGAAGACATGAAAGATGCATTCCTGCTATTAAATGATCAACAGCTGGCATAATGGGCAAAGAAACATTATATTGTTCCCAAAAAAGGCAAGGAAGAAGACTTCACGCTGGTAATTATGAATATACACAATGAGGTCTGCAAAGGTTTCATAGGGAGAGAGTTTAACACGTGTCAGGCCTCAAAGATACAATCAGTGAATAAAACTGAACATAAGCTCAAACTTGTGTTATGAAATTCCCCAGGGCAGCTTGGAAGATGGGTAACACTGACAATCAGTACAGTATGATCTACTTATCAATATGATATTATCAGCATTGCGGTAAAGATGCAGTCGATATACTAATAAGCTCAACATCACACAGTAAAAAGTTCAGGTTTTTACCATGTGAACATGGCATCTTCAGTAACGTTAGTAGCCTAAGCTTTAAGTTAGAATTTCCAAATGTGAAGTGTGAAACTATGAGAATTCAAAACTGTTAAGTATCTCAGTGTGCACCTGTAGGCAAAGGCCCACCTTCATCCATCATGGTTGGCTCCTGATCACGATCCTGGGCTGCCTTTGTGAAATCAGTACCGAAATGGAGGCGTCGCTGCTCCTTGAGAAGGTTCTCCTGAAGCCAGGGTCCATGCCTCTCCTGCAGAGCGTTCAACAGGACCTCCCTGCTCTCTGCCACCAGGTTTCTCTTTCTCGTCAGGGGGAACCGCAGACAGTCACACAAACGCTCTGCTATTGCACTGACAGACATGGTTACACAGCCAGGATCTTGTCTTTTGTGCTGTATGTCAAAGCTGTCATCAGTGAGTGAGCTGGAGAGCATAGGTTGGCTTGGGCTCAGACTGTGAGCTTGTGTTTGGAATTCAAGAGGCTCCTGGTTCTTTGGGGTGGGCTCACAAGAAGAAATAACGTGCGTCTTTACCTTCTTCCTCAACGTCTTCATGGTGTTTTTATCAGAAGTGGGAGTCAGCTGAGGAGCTTTGTCCTGCATGACAGAGTTGGGCCTCTTACTCTTGATTGTTACTACACTGGGGGAGCTGTGTTTAGATGAGAAGATGGTTTTATAACATTGAGAAGAGAGATCACGTTGTTGCTGTGGTCTCTGCCCAGGTGTAATATCTGATCCATGATCCATCTGCTTCCTTTTTCCACCACTGTCATCATGGATGCTTGTGTGAGGGCCTTCTTTCTTTTCAGATGGCACAACCTCATCTGTATCAGCACACACCAAATACTTACTGCACAATGGAGTAGATGAAGATGGATTTGAAATAGCATGGTTCTTTCTTTGTGCTTTCTGTCCACTTTCCTCCAGCTTCTTCTGCTCACTTAATAATCGTTCAATGTCAATAGACTTAACCTCATGGTTGAAAAGACCGTGGTGTCCTATCAGGCGGCTGTCTGTAATGATGCTGGGCTCATGTGAAGCAAGAGGGACACTTGGAAATAGTGAATGACATTGATAGCTACTATGACAACAGTGATGGGCATGTGCCATGTCTTTACTGCTCTGGTGACAGCTGTGATGGTGATTTGGTGATTTGATCTTTGAGGCCTCTTTCCCACTGGCTCTCCTCCGACTCCTCTCCTTCCAGGTTTTCAGTCGTTTCATTTTGTGCTGCCCATCTGCCCAATCATATTTTGAAAATTTGCAGTCTCCCGTGAATTTGTTCACTGAACAGCAGCTTTTATCTGTTGCTCCTGATTGCCTACTAGAAACATTTAAGATCTTCCTGGTATTTGATAATGCCCTGCCACTCATGCGGTTCATGCTCAGTTCTGCGAAAAGATAACTTCAGTTAGTAATTTCAAGGGGAAATATTATTTAGGTGGGAAAAAGAAATAAGAGAGCCAATAAGAGATAGGTCATCTGCTGCAGGATGCTGTTGTACCTCAACGTTTTTCAATTTTAGAGCAAATTATCAATGTGTTGATGTCAGCGGTTGAACCGGTTGAAACCGAGTAATAAAGACCATATATCAATTTCTGAGTGAAGATACAAATGTGACCCCACTTTGCCTGGAGATTAAACCAGCCTAATATGATTAAATATTTGCTAGTTTTTTTTCCAGCAGATTTCAACAATTCTTCAAACGTTACAAAAGGCGAGAGCAGAGACCAGAAAGGCAAAACAATGCAAAAACACATCACACATTTCACTTAACTTATAATGTAAAAGTAACATAAAAGTGTGATAACATCCATTTACCCGTGTCTCCTGCGATTCTGTTTGGCTCCAACCTGCTAATGTGGCCTAACTGAAGACTAGCTAGCTAACTGGTGTCGTCAACCACCAGGTGCAACTTAACTTCAAGCACACCAGTATGAAATTATATCATTCGGCTACAAATAAACAGATTAACTATTCTCAATTCCGGGCATGTCATACTAAACAAATTATAAATCAGTAGGAAACGGTTTAAACGAAGTAATTAATCACTAATTAATAACTTACCCACAGTCCGCAGTCGCTTTTGCGGCATATAAATCTGTAGTTGCTCAGCAACATACCGTGGACCGTGTTGCCAGGTTTGACTAACAACAAAGTAGCTCAGTCAGACTCTAGTAGGAATCTATGCAATATCTGGCCTTGTGTGCAATATGGAAAGTTAAGTGCATTGATTTCCCTATTAATAGGCTAGATTCTGTTTGCTATGTATCACTGTATGCCATAACTATCACTGATTTACATTGATACGAAGGAAAACTTAAAAAATCCGATGATTTTATGAAAGTTCGGCAACATTCTTTTTTTTTTCCAAAAGATATCTGAGCGCCTAAATAGGAATAAGGATAATCACTCTAACTGGCAACACCAGCCGCAGATTTCTTTGCGCAGCACTGACTCTCAAGAACACAAACGAGCAGGGCGAAACCACTAACTCAGACGAGGAGGTAAAAACGTTTCGTCTTCTCTGTTCCTCTTCACTCGAGCAATCTTTTACTTATCCTTTATTCATATCATATGCCATTAAAAAAAAACTTTATAAAAGACATATAAATAATGGGGTGTTGCATTACACTAAAATAAACGAAACACACGTGTGTATATATATATGTGTGTATATGTTGTTCCCAATGGAAGATAATGGTACATGCAACTGTAGTGAAATTTTACTTCCTGAAACTGAGCTGGGGTTGACGATATTTTGATTTAGTGGTAGCTTATGTTCAGTAATATAAATATAACTGTTATGCAAAGCGCTACCGTCTCCCCTTTTGCACAGTACAGGCTTGCATGATTCAACTTTAATAACAACCAGGGTTGACCGATAACTCTCTGCAAAACTACATCTGTCTTGTGTCTCCAGCACGTAAGCTAGCTATTGTGGCTAATTCGACCAACCTCCATAGCATTAGCTAAGAGTTATAGCTATAAGATATTGATTCATCGCTTCGTTTCTGTTCTTTTAAGTACTAAAACCCCTATCTGACTGCTTTCCAACACAGACACAGTCAAGTCATGAGTGCAGAAGACGCAAATCCAGCCGCCACACCCACTCCCTGTGTGGACACCCAGGGAGATGGACGATGGATGTCTCTGGTGTGTGAAATTATCATTATTATCACAACACTTCTATTAATTGTTCCCTGAATTTTCTGCAGTATAACAATAGCCAAATGCCATTGCATTGTTTTGTCACTTTGTAACTTGATGCCTGATGATGCGAGGATAAGGGAGCTATCACAATCGAAAATTGTAGCATGTAGCTCATATGATATATGACATTTTTATCAAAATGGTGATAACAATCAATCAATTGTTATTTGTTTTTAAGAGATGTAAGCCTAGAGTAGCTGCAATGATTGTAAATAATTAATTTATTGTTTCAGACATTTTTTTCAAGCAAGACTGATTACGATACAGCTTTTCCCTAACATACATATATCATAGTGTGTGTGTGTGTTTGTGTCTCATTTTCTGCTATGTAAAGCTGTGAAAGACATTTTTCACAATGTCCTGATTTTTTATTGATAAAGTGAACTTTATATTTCAATTTCCATTTTTTAATAACTTACGAAATACAGAAGACATATTTTGCATGTGTGTCCATTGCTCAAAAGTATCATTTTAGCACTGCAACAAATGGTTGTTTTCTTGAACAATTAGTCTGTTGATTATTTTCTTGATTACACACTTGTTTATAAAAAGTCCAAAGCCCAAGCTTATGCACTTTAATCATACATGGCACATTTCAAAAGAAGAAGTCAGCAGAGAGTTGGCATTTTTAGATAGCAAAGCAAATTAATCATTGATCAAAACAGTTAAATGTTTGACTGGCTCCACTGTTTACCAACCAGGTATTGTTGCTCTATTGTCTTTTTCTATGCTTAATTGAGACTAAGATGTTTCATGTTAGGTCTAGTCTTTGATGCTGCACCTAATGTGTCATTTGATATTGGAAATAGAAAGATCTTAACAACTCTTATTTTCAATGTAGCACAACCGCTTCGTGTCTGACAGCAAAGACAAAGAACCCGATGTCCTGTTTGTTGGAGACTCTCTCGTTCAGCTCATGCACCAGTTTGGGGTAAAGGACTAATCACATTTTCCTGGGTGTCTGCTCTGCACACTGTGCACACCTTGAATTTGGGGAACTGTGTTCAGCTTGTGAATGTGTTTTGGTTTGTCTGCAGATATGGAGGCAACTGTTCTCTCCACTTCATGCCCTTAATTTTGGGGTGGGTGGTGATGCAACACAACATGTGCTTTGGAGACTGAGCAACGGTGAACTGGATAACATCAGCCCAAAGGTACAAAACACTGCCAAAAATAGAGAACATGATCATGCTTGTTTGTTCACACAGTAGACTCATTGTGCTCAGATCCTGATTCCAGGTACAGTGGGACAACATGCTATCTATGACATCTACTCAGTGCTGCGGTCTTTCCTCTTTTGTTGTTGTAGGTCGTTGTGCTGTGGGTGGGCACCAACAATCATGGTAACACACCAGAACAGATCTGTGGGGGAATCATGGCTATCATCCAAGTCATCAAGAACAAGCTCCCTAATGCCCACACTCTTGTACTCGTAGGTTTCCTCTAACACATTTCAGACTCATCCAGAAGTGTTAATCTACAGTTATGTACAGTCATTGTTTATAATCAGTAACTATTTTTGCCAGCTCATACTAGTCCTTTAGACATCAACAGTGGTTAGAAAAAAGATCCACATTCCTTGTTTTGTGCAAAATGTTTAATTGAATATAATATGAAGCTTTTGCAGTTTGAGGTCATCAAATCATGTGGATGTCTGTCAGAGTTAGAGCCTTTTAAGTACAAAATGCTCTGTTTGTGTTTTCCCAGGCAGTGTTTCTGTGTTGAACTCTAATGATAAGAAAAAGACAGTAAGGAAATGGTAAAAAAAAAAAAGAAACAAGCTGTAACAGCATAAGATGTGTACTCAATTTCTCTAACTTTCAGACTGTTGAAACTTCTTTGTAACTTCAGCGTGTGTGTGCGTACGTCTGTTCAGAACAAAGGTTGTTGATAATGTCCCCGTCTATTATTATACAGCGGAGGTACGTTAGAAAGGGATCTATTGATGGCCAGGATTAATTCCCACAAGAAAAACCTGTTTCATGGTTTATGTGTGCACCTGACCGCAGGTTAGACTTTGAACCAACTGTTAAAAAAAAAAAACAGTTACATTATATCCAAACTATTTGGAAGAATCAGATGAGATGAGAATCAAATTTTACAAAAAATTAAAAGGCATAATCTTTTTGAGAGGGTTGAAATGAAACTACAGGTGATCACAAGTTGTATGATTGATGAGGCTACAACTTCAGTGGAATTTCAAAGAGATGAATGAACATCTCAGTGGTTTTCACATAAGTATAAAAGTGCCAGGTAGTGTTCCATCTTTTGAACAATAGCATTCTTTCATCTGTTTGCAGGGACTGCTTCCCAGAGGTAAACAGCCAAACCCTCTGCGTGACCGAAACGCCAATACAAATAAGCTGGTCCAGGAGGCTGTGTCATCCCTCCCCCATGCCTCTTTCCTCGATGTGGATCCTGGCTTTGTCCATTCCAATGGTAGCATCTCCCACCAGGACATGTACGACTACCTCCACCTGACTCCCCAGGGCTACCAGGCTGTGTGCGAACCCCTGCACGCTCATCTCAAGTCCATGCTAGATAAACCTGCAGAAAACTGAGCAACCAGGGCACAAGCCTATAATACTACAGTGGTCCTCTGCCCTGTTTCCTGGGAGCATTGCACTCAACTTTTTGAGACCTTGAATGATGGATATAGTCAATTATGAAGGTCTAAGGGCTGCTTAAACTATATGTGTAAGTCCTCTCCACGGCCAGGGTTGGTGACCACTGTTACAGTTAATGGAACCTTAAAAGTTTTTGGTGTTTATGATGCAGTCAGAAATTAAATGTGCTGTGCTATTAAGAGACCAAGTCCTGCCTCAATTCCCTTTAAGCATCTGTTCCACTAGCTTTTGCTTCTAAATGTTTTCTTAAAGGATCATTCATTTGATACATAAGACTTGATAGGGAAGTTCTATGCATCATGCAGAGGGATCAGAGCCAATGACTCAACAGTCCGGACAATGAAATGGTATCTGAAGGGATAATATTTGTAATATGAATCCTGGTGCCCTGTGGTTATGAATAAAGCTTTAAAAAGTTGCAGGGACTTTTTATTCCAACAAAGATATGCTGCAGGTCAAAAGCAGCTGTCAAAGCAACTTGATTTTCCTTAGGATACAGACAGAGAACAAACATCCTGAGGATAGTTTCACATGAAGCTACTGGAACAGGGTGTATGTGGGAAAAGGTGTGAGATGTGTCTGATTTTTAACAAAAGTCCAAGATACAAGAATTGCCCTGACAAGGAAATTCATGTTATTTGTCATTTTGGTTTCCATAAATTCAGTTTACTTGTCAATAGCTTTATTTACTCTATTGTGATGTCTTATTTCTATTGTATATGTTGCTTTGAATGACCAAATGTTTCATTGACACTTACTGTCTATATTTACTTCATCATGTCACATGTTACTTCATTATTGTCCTTGTACCTTTTTGCTTCACCCAATGTAAAAGCAACATAATTTGTTGTGAGAAGCTGTGTTTAGTTAAACATGGATGTGTTCGAGCAGGTTGTAAAGTCACATTGATACGTCTCTTATTGCTTGTGCTTCAGGTTCAATCTTGTCTGCGACATAATGGCCGATCTAAAAGGCTTTACTTTACACTAAAATGCCTCTGAATTACATTTCAGGATATCTGATTGTGTAAGTGATGAAAGAATGCATTAAAAACGAAGACAAAATGGTTTCAGTACACTTTGAGTGACTGATTAGCCCTGAAAGCTGATGATTAACTGCTTTAGCGCTAAGTTTTAATGTGTCAAAGACTGCTAGGTTCATCTAGAGTACACAGACAATTATGTCCACAAGAGATTCATTCCATCTGGCTGACTTGTTTTATTCCAGCTGCTTTCCTGAAACTGGAGACGGGGGAACAAGTCTCGTTTTGCTCTCACGTTCATGTCATCATAATGTCAACACAAGACTGTCACTTCTTCAACTGTCATTCCACATAATACAACACTGCATTCACTTCTGACAGTACTTTGAATAACAACAAACTTACATGATCTTACAAATGGCAGTTAGTGGCATATCAGTTGCAGTGGTTTTGACAGGTCTGATAATAACTGTGGTTGCCTTCGATAACATGTAATGCTTAACGAGCGGAACAGATAAGGTGATCTCTCCTTGGATTTCTATGAAAAAAAACCTGGAACTCGTGTTAAAATGTGCATAGCAATGTGACACATTTAACCACACACTGCTTGTACAGTAACAAGACCCAGGAAGAAAATTTGCAAAAGGGCATGATTACTCAAGCTTATTGGCAAAACTCCATCTTCTCCTTTTATTTGCAGCCACCCACTCTAAAGGTTCTGGTTGGGCAGGACATGCTTCGTGCAACACACAGAGGACAAATATGCCACGTCTCAGTTCCAGACTAACGCCACCTTATATAAAGAGCCACAACAACAACCATCATTTCCTCGTAGAGGCTGCTGAAGATTTTGTTCCCTGGACACACTTTATTGTTCTGGCTTTACTCCTCCATCATGGGATCAAGGATGTTTCTTCTGTTGGCTCTTATGCAGCTAATATTCATTGAACACAGCCAAGGTATTGAATACTTGATCACAATAAGATGTGAAAGTAACTTTACAGTAACAGTACATTCTTACAGTGATTTCTCTTTTATTATTTCATAGGTGTTCTGGAGACACACGAACAATCTTTGATTGTTAGCACGTCCACGGATGGTATGTCAGATTAACATTCAAAAAATATTTTTCACAAGCGCCTTTGATATTTAATTTCATCTAATTATTAGAATTAATCTACTTTACAAAGGGGTTTAATTTTGATATTGATTGTGTTACAGCCACTGCTGTTGGAGAACAACTGAAAACTGCAAATCCAATCAATGTCCCGAGACAGCACCACAGGCTGTGTAACTGCAAAGGTAAAATGAGTGTTATCATCAAGGGCATACAGTAAATGATACATGTAGACCGTTTCTTATCGGTTCATATGCTACCACAGCCTCAGTATTTGCAGAGTGTGTTTTCCTAACTCTTTTATCCTTGTGTATGTGGGTCACTCAGGAAAGGGAGGAGAGGCAGTGGCTACAGGTTGTCCTTGTCAGCAGTTACACAGACATGGCAGAAAACATGGAACATGTGAGTTATTTATATTCAGTATCATTCTCCTGACTTGGAGAGGCGATTATAGGTTTGAATTGACTTCAGAAGTGTTTTTTTGCAGATTTTAAAACATTTTGGACCTTAATTTCTTTCTTTCTTTCTTTCTTTCTTTCTTTCTTTCTTTCTTTCTTTCTTTCTTAGGGAAACGACTTAAAACATTCTGTCAGAGGGAAAAAAACAGGAATCTGAGGAAGTGCAGGAGTTTCTCCAAACAGAACAAACATGGTAAGACCAAGAGGCTGAGTCCCAGTGTCCCCATATGAACAACACCCCGGAGCCTGTCTTTCATAATGGCCATCCTTACGTTTTTATAAATCACTGCTTTTGTAATGAGCACTGTCATGCACATTTTTTTGTTTGTTTGTTTTTTTGTATACAAGTTCTGTTTTTTTTAACTGTTGACAATGTTTTACTGACTAAAGTTTGCAGTTTTTTGTAACTGTCTACATCACCTTGATGACTTATTGTATCCTCCAAAATAAAGTACCCACAAAATTGATTATGTTTTTTTTATTGATTAATAAATAAATATAGTGAATCAAAGTGAAATAACAACAACATTTTTTTTTACAGTTCTAATATTATCACACATAACAGAAAAGAAGAGTATTCGGAGTGAAATGTGTTAGAAGAAGACACTTGCTTGTTAAACTATGTGTACTGAAGAACTTTTCTTGAACTTGTGGCAAGAGCCACCACCACCACCACAACACTAACCAAGCCAATTTTCCTTGCATATAATGGTAACAGTTAAAACTGAAATTAATTGGCATAACAAGATGATTTGTCCTTTCAGTGTAAGTCTGAATATTATATAAAAAAAAACATTGGGTACGTTCTCATTTGTTTAACAGTAAGATTGTTAAAATACTGCAGAGGGAGCAAGCGGTCTTTCCCTCTGACTGGATCCCTCAGCTTTGAAGACTCAGTTGAACATCACAGGGACAAACAAAGCAAACACACCCATCAACATCAGAGTGCCTTGGGATGGGAGGTGGAAGGCAGAAGCTGAGAGGCAGAGAGGGATGGACATAGTGAGACATTTAAAAAATTACAATACATTTTTAAATTAACCCATCAAAATATTGGATCGTGCTTGTGAGCTCTTTTGTCCAAGACAATTAAAGAAGCTATCATAGTGACAGTAGAGTAGAAGCATCCAAAATAAGGAGAGAGGAGACTGACTCACCACTGAGACTGAAGGCTTTGGTCTTGTACATTGTGATGTTGGTCACACGGTTCGTTGCCTTACATGTGTAGGTCCCCTCAGTCTGTTTTCCTGCAATGAAAGTGATAACAGAGCCGGTGTTTTCTGGCTCCGATGTGTCGTTGAAGAGCCAGTAGTAGTCGCATTCTGGTCGAGAGTCTGCTGAACATTTCAGGGATACACTGACACCTTGTGTTTCTAAATCTGGACCAGTGATATTCACATGCAGAGGGCCATCTACAAACACACAGAGAAAATGGTTATAGTTTGAATGGAAAATATGTAAAATAATACCTGTGGTTTCAATGTTTCAGCGTAGTTCCAGGGTTTATTAATTCAGTTACATAGGCGTAAACATCACATGCACATCCTAACACACAACCTTAACGTGCAATATCCTTTTGTTTTTATTATCATCTATTAGTGTGAATATACCTTTTCTGAATATCTCTTATTTGACCATTTGACCACATTCTACTTCAATTTTGTTATACTTATGTAATGACAGTAGAAGTTTTCTGATTTCTGAACTAGTTCTGCTCCTTCTCATTACATAGCTGTAATCATTGGACATACAGCACAGATTAATTCTGCTGGTATACTATTTGTACCTTTAATTATTCAATGTATTAAAATGTTAAAATAAGATTAAGAATAAGAATTTTTCAAACGCTAACTTCTATTGTTTCCTACAATACTCACACATCACCAGGAGTATGTATTTGGGACTTGAATGTTCAGCAGCTCTATTGACAGCTTCACAGTGATATCTCCCCTCACTGTTCAGTGTCACCGGAGTGAAATGCAGCATGTTGTCGTTAATGTGGTAGTACATGTCTGAGTGAGAGGTGTTCATGTCGAGGCGATGGCCATCCTTCCTCCAGTAGATCATGTCATAGGGCCCAACAACTTCACAGATGAGAGTGAAGTTGTCAGTGTTTATTGGAAGTGTTTTGTTTCTGATCATCACTGAGTTTATCGCCTCTGTAGACACAAAACACAATGAGTCAGGAAGGTAAGGTCATTTACACAGTCACTTGACTTGTGTTTAAAAAGCCCCATTTATTAACGCGTTAGCTAAATCATCATTGTTCAGTTTCCTTACCAATAACTGTGAGATCCTTGGAATATGAGCTTTTCTTTTCCGTCACATCATTGTATGCCTTGCAGGTGTATTCTCCGTCCATGTTCAAAGTCAAAAGGTCGGTTTTGAACATTGAAGTATTGGCAACCATGGTGCCATTGAACCACCAGGTGAAATGACTGGGGGGCTGTGACATGGCAGAACAGTTGAAGGTGACAGATTTTCCTGTCTCAGCAAACTTTGGCCCATAAATGTGAGGGGTTTCTGGTCCAACTGCAATAGCAAAGTAGTGAGATGGCTCTTACTGTTACTGTACACCAGTCTTCTAAACACTTGGCCTTCAAACAACTCAGGATGACACACCACACTGCAATATATAAAACTGTCAGCCATAAAAATCCTTTCAGTGTTGTACTCACAGTTCACAAGGAGCATGTAAGGAGCACTGGTCATGTTTCCAACAGCATTCATGGCCATGCAACTGTAGTTTCCAGTATTGTAGCGGTTAAGTGGCTTGAAAGTGATCGTCTTGTTGTCCGTGGAGAAAAAAGTTGTGTTGTGCCCGTGCAGTTTCATACCATTCTTCATCCAGTAAACATACTCAGCAGGTCCAGTCACATTGCATTGTAGCTCATATGGAAGATCTTCTATGGGAGGTTTCTTTGGAGCTTCTATGCGGACATCCTCTATCGGGTCTGAAACAAAGACAAAATCAAAAGTCCTCTCCTGAGCCACCTTTCCTCTCTGTTGTATATGTTTTTATTTGACACAAACATAAAAATAGCAAGCCAAGCCTCACCTACAACAGTAAGCATTGTGTATGCAGTCCTGTTTTGGCCGGTGACGTTGTTATAGGCTTTGCAGGTGTACATCCCACTCATGTCTTTGGTAAGTGGAGGTGTTTCATAGACAGATGTATTGGCCACTAGAGTGTGATTGAAGTACCATCTGTAGTGACTGGGAGGGTATGATGATGTGTAGCAGCTGAATGTGACGTTACATCCCGTCTTCGCTGCGGTTGGTCCTGTGATGATTGGCATCCCTGGTCCATCTAAACACATGGAATATTACCAGAAATCGCCTTCACTGAAAACATGGTCACAGAACTGGTTTCTCCACTGGGTCATCTGACACCAGCAAACATCACGTCAGCAAGTATTTTGAGATGCATCTACTCGATCTGACCATATTTACTGTCTCATCTAATCCCTCCTGAGTAAGCAATGACATCAGAAAGTAATATACTTACAGTTTACTTTCACCCAGTAGGGGCTGCTGGTCTTGTTGCTCACAGCATTAAAAGCCTGACACTGGTAAAGTCCGTTATCTGAATGCTGGACTGGGTCCAGAGTCATCCTTGTGTTATTCTCATCAAAGACTGTTGTATCATTAGGGTAAATAAGATGTCCATCTCTCCACCACTGAATTCTGTTAACAGATCCAGTCACTTCACAATGCAGAGTGAACGTCTCATTAACTATCGCAGGTCCACCTGTATGATTCACCTCGACTTTCTCGAGTGGATCTAAGGACAGAAAGGGGGAACAGAGTCTTGTAAATTCACAGCGAGGTCTGAAACAGTACTTTGACATTTAGATTTATGCTTACTTCCTATGTTACAGATGGTTTGATGGGAGGACTGATACCATTCTCATATCGGTTATATATTAGCTGGTTACCTTAGCGTAGCAAAAGGACTGAGCTATCCTGTGTAACCCCAAGAAAACAAACTCCAGTACCCAGCTACTCTTTATTTCACTCATTACCACATTTTATCTTGTTTATTATGTACAGAGACTAACTTGTCTCCTCTTGATTCATGGCATTGTTGTTGAACATAAACCACAAACTTTTTACTATCCCCACAATTTTTGCATATTAAACAAACAAGATGTCACACATGAAATAGTTGAAGCTTTGTATGTGCTTTTCTCTTAATGCTAAGCTAAGATACCTCCATGTTACTCCGTTGTGACAACACAGATATGACTGTATCTGTACTGTATCAATCCTCTAACTTAACAGTCGACAAATAAGAAGAACATCCAGAACCATAAAATACTTAACGGTTTCTGTAAAATAAAATGTATTAACACAAAAAAACACCTGAAATACAAACAAATCCAACCTTACCTAAAACCCACAGCATTGTGCTTGTGCTGCTGAACCTGGATGTGACAGTGTTGTGCGACACACAGCTGTATTTTCCCGAGTTGCTCTCTGTAACGTTCACCAGATGAACGTATGAGCCAGATTCATTCATGTAGACCTCATTAAACATCCACATGATAACTGCTGGAGGGCTGGATGTCGCCGAGCATGACAGTGTGATATTTGTTCCTGTTCTGTAGATGTAGTGCGATGTCATGGGTGTGATCATTATCGTTGTGTTGCTTGGACCATCTGACAAGAGGGATATTGTTGTAGTGGTTAATGTTAAGATAGGAGTATTATTGAAATATATAAGTTAGTTGATACTCACAGCTGATGTTCAGATATACTGGGGCACTCATTTCATGGCTGACACCATTGGACACATTGCACTTGAATGGCCCCGCATTATCACGGGTCACACTGTGTATGGTGAGAGTGGCATTTCCATTGCTGAGCTCTACTTGCCCACCGGTTGTGAGCTCATCATGACCCATGAGCCAAACAAAAGACATGGACGAACCACTGGACACAGAGCACATGAGAACTGCTGTGTCATTGAACTCCACCAGTGCAGATGCTTTTGCCTTCACAGTGACATTTGAAATTGGCTCTGCAGAGAGGAAAAGTAACAAGCTGTTTGTTAGTTGTTGTTTTTTTTTTCTTTTTTAGATGTAGTATGAAAGTGCACACTAATATCTCCCCTGAGGATATTTTTGAATCTTTTTGAGTGCTTAACACTTAAATATTATTGCCATTGGCTAAAAACCTAAATTTGCGTGGCACTCAACACATTTTATTCATGACAAAACCAAATTGAAGTCATTCCTAAATATGTTATGTTGCAGATTTTAGTCAGAACATGCCGAGCTATGCTGATAAATGTGTTTAACATAACACTAGCCATTATCATCTTCTGTTTGAGCATGTCAGCTTAATATCAGCATTTAGCTTAAACACCGCTGCATTTAAAGTTAAACAGCTGTAGAGAGCTACTTGCTGTAAACTCTTCGTTTCATTTAAATCTTTATGTGCTGATCAGCTGAGTAAGACTTGATAACTTCCTAGTGGTCAGTTATTTTTGGGGGGATTCTGATTCATTTTTGGTGTTGTCCATTCTTTTTTTTTTCTTTATAAAAATAAGGTTTTGACCTATTGAAAAAAGCATATTCAGCAAAATATCAAATTTGATGACTGGAACTAGACCTGAGAGCAACACGAGATCCAATCCAAGCTAATTTGATTGGCCAACCGCTGGGGACCGTAATAGCTTCAGGCTCCCATGGTGCTCTGAGATTTTGTCTTGCAAATCAACACTTAAAAGTGGAAGTACACGACATGGAAGTACACAACATGTTATCTGCTAATGGCTGCCTTTTGAATGTTTCCACTTTTTTTGTACCGATTGAATTTTATCTAAAAGGCATTTGTATAATGTGAGGAAGTATTTGAGATTGTGAAAATGGAAAGTGATCAACTGGTCCTCACCTTGGACTGACAGTGTCAGCAGAGCATAAAAAGAATTTATTGCCTCTAACACGTAATCACCAGAGTCGTTCAGTTGCACTGCCTTTATAGTCAATGATGACATGTTTGAATTGAATAGAACTCTGTTCTGCCAATCATTACTTATGATGTGACCTCCAGGGAATATGAGCACTATGATGTTGTTGTTGAAGAGCCATGCCCCTGTAGTCACTGAGTGTGTGCCGTATAATGTGATATTGTTACCCACTGGCACAGGGTTCTCAGAGACACTTAGGCTTTGGCTGCACACATAATCTAGAAACAGAAAAATATATTCAGTCATCCTGAAATGTAGTTGTTCACCACATACAGCATCACACATTGATAAAAACAGTCAAATATTATTAAAAAGCTTTTTTTTTTCAATATCTGATCTGAGATTAAATATAATAAAAAATGTAAAAATAATTTCAAATTAAAATAGCTCAGCCTTACCTGGTGCAAAAGCTACTGTGGTCAGGATTAGGAGAAACACCACTGGAGACTCCATTCCCTTATTTCCCCTATCTTCTCCTCTTAGTCACAAATGTCCCAAATGTCCTGATATATTGAAATCTGGTGATGTTGTATGGTCACAGCCGCCTCCTGGTCTGCAAATATTTGCTCTGCATTGCTCCAGCTTTTGTCCTCTGTGTGCAAATGCTTGCCCCTGCTTTACCATCACCATGCCACCTCTCACACCTTTTCCTGGCCACACCTTGTTTTGCCCTGGTCCACACTGACACTTTACTGCACACCTAGGAGTGTCCATTTACTGTAAACCATGTTGCTCTGCAACATTTGTCCAACCAGTGGAAAACATGTGATAGGCCATTTTGTAAGGATACTGCATGACTTGCAAGTTCAGCTCATCAAAAATCTATTCAGTGGAATTATCCACACTTGACAAATGGTACTGAGCATGTGTCCTCTGATGCACAGTGTACTGTGGGCTCACTCTGCACTGCGCAGGTGCCGTAACTATTGTAAAGCAGAGAAAAACAGTAAAATAATCATACAAATCATGAAATTTAACTCCTTTTAAATGTCTTTGGCTTTTCATCTGATGATTTGCTGTTATAGTTTCACCAGTTATCTCAACAGTGAAATGATTTAATAGGGGTCAGTACACCTCATGCCCCTTTACTGGGTGTTTCTCTATTGCTCTCTCTACTCTATTTACATACAATGAGTCTATGATTTGTTTCCTAGCAAAGGAGAAATGATGGTTTTTTCTTACTTCCCACAAAACGGACAGACAACTTTTTTCAGTCTAGACAGTTGGTTTTCTGTTTTGTAGATGCTAGATAATGATTTATTTTCAGTTTTTCTTTTGAGCTCAACCACCAAAATGAATTTTTCCCTTTTGTTTAACACTGCATGGATGGTCAACAAAGCACTGAGTGGACGACACTTACAGAACTGTGCAAAGAATCTGTTTAGTGGCATTTTAATCAAGGATAACAAGTTGTGTTGTGTGTTTGAGATGTGTGGATTGTATTTTGTGCTCCCACTCCCACAGCTCATAAACCACATATCAGTATTTGATTAGTCAACATATTACAACATTTAAAAACTTATTATCAGAAAGGCTAATGGAGTTACACACCACTAATTTATTGCACTTTAGAAGAAACACACACACACACACACACACACACACACACACACACACACACACACACACACACACACACAGGTGCACAGTCTTTTTGGTGTAGTCATGTGTCATTAACCTGCACACTGCCAGGCACAGGTAGTGTGCAGTGTAGTTGCCATAGTAACGAATAGGAAAGACACAACAACAGCCATTACTGTGTATTTCTTCTTCTTCTTCTTCCATCCATGATCACATTACTGTTGGAGCCGCAAGAGCAACAGACATTTTTGTATCTTAGCAACACTTTACACAGATTCAAAAATAAAGCTACCGGTGTTTAAGTGTGTGTGTGTGTGTGTCTGTTCGATGTTTGTGTTGTCTTAAAAATTGCAGCTAGTCTCTTATCGAGCTCAGATACTCTTGGTTTCTGAACTCTGGTGGCGATTACACACACACTCCTGGGAGGAAGGGAGGAAGTTGTGTGTGTGTGTGTGCTTTATTCATGGAATAGCCAGGTTTCGTTTTTTTTTATTTATTATTTACTGTATTTATTTTTGCAAGTAAGTAAGAGCATCAGTGTTGTTTAAGTGCGACCGGGGCTGAAAAATGAGTCCTGAGAGCTGGTGTCAGAGGCTGCACCTGCACACCGAGCCTGAATAATGCACTCACACCCACAAGGACACCTGCTGTAGCCTGTACATCTGCAGCATCACACACACACACACACACACACACACACACACACACACACACACACACACACACAGAGCTGAAAAATAAAAACTGTT
>OMNW01013933.1:33360-44836 GCA_900303245.1 Selene dorsalis
TTCAGCCCGGTGAAGATTGTCTTCCTAAGACCAGACTCAAGAGGCACAAAGCCTCTCAGCCTGATCAACCCCCTGGCAGAAGGGTCTCAGGATATTCACGCCTGGCCAGCCAAAGCCTGCCTCCTACCCAAAACTGGTAAATAAGGTTATTATTCATTAGAGTCAGGGTTAAATTGATAGGCTGTGTGACTGATGTGTTTTAATTAGATTTATGTGCTCTGATGCTGCTTTGCCATTGCTAAATTCCTGCCATTCCAATCTACCAGGTTCAGGTATTGGCTGCTTCCTTGAGAGAGAATTCAGATTTTTTTTTTTACCAGAGTTCTGTGTCAGGAGTGGCAGCTAAAAACAGGATTGGTGTGCACAACACTCTTTGGGTTCTTAAAGGTTAATCTAGTTTTATGTCCACTTAAGAGAGAGTTAAACAGGTCCCTATCGCTACTTTCCAAACCCTTAAATTTAACCTAGCCAATAACAAGAGCCCAGATCATAACAGGAAAGCTGCCGTAAACAGGCGAGTCACAGGACTGTCCCTGGATGGCGGGGCTGCTCTACCAGGAGTAGTGGCTTGGGGAAGTGGGATAGCCGTCCCGATTAAGGCAGTGTGAAGCTAGTGTAGGCGAGTTTCTTTGCCACCAGTTTAAACACGATTTAGAATTTCTATTGAGGTTGGAACCTGTTAGAACTAGAGAACAGAGCGTTTTACCAGAGAGCTGGTCCAGTAAGAAGTCTTGGTAAGGGGCTCATTACCGGTGATCTAACAGACCTTACTTTCCAAACACAACAACTGCCATGGAGAGAGAGCACTGGGCGAGAGTGGGGAGGAAGAACTCCCTCATAATGTGAAGAAACCTCCAACAGAACCTGGAGGTGAGTAGGAGACAGGGAAGGAGAAGGGGGGAGAACGAGACAGAAGAAAGAGGGAAAACAGAGCAGTGGGGGAGGCTTTGTAGTGAAGTGTTGGTTTATCTCTGATAATCTTTTATTTTCTTCTTATCCTTACTGCTCAAATGCTTAGTAAATGATTACCTTATGAAGTTTCCTTGATAAGAACCACAAGCAAAACAAAGTAAAGATTGAACAGCAGGTGTCGTGGTAACGTCTCTCAGGTCTGACTCCACTGTGGGTTTGTGTCCATCTACAGTACTTCCTCTTGCACAAAGGAAGTTAAACCCCCAACCTTTCATTAAGTTGGTGTTTATTTCACTAACACTTAAATTTCATAACATCATCCGGTTTAACAAGACAAAACACCTTATGATGAAATCCTTCCAATCTACAAAAAGGAAGTTTCCACAAAACGGTGACAGGAAACCTGAAATTGCAAGATAGTGTTTTGCTAGTACAGGTGTGATGAGACAGCGTATTTAATTCTGCGACTATGAATATTTAAAATCAGTAAAAATTAATAGATCCTGTGCAGATTGAGCACTAGATGGCACTCTTTTACAGGAGTATCTCAACAGTTGTAGGTCATGCAAATAGTGAGGTGAATAGCTGCTACTAGTTAACAAGTCAGAGCTTTTACAGCTCACTAGTTAACTGGTAAGACTTTTAGCATTCAGTCCAGTGAGCCATGAGTGTGTCAAAAAGCTGACTAGTTTGGATTTTGATGCTACCATTGCAAGTCAGACACCTGATATCAAGGGTATGGAATACGTGCTCAAATAGCTTTCCATAATAGGTTCCTCCTCTGCATGTAAAGCAAGATAAACAGTGAATGACCTGAATTACTTTATTAGTATTGCAGGCCTTATGACTGGTTTTGATAAAGCAATAAAGTAACATAACATTTTCTTAATTCTTAACTCAGTCATCATATTTTCTCTCTCTCCTTCCTGTTCCCTACTCTTATCTCAGCTGACATGTGTGGGCAGAAGTGTGTTATGCCTGACAAAGTTCACTAATATCACAACATTTCCCTGAGCTATGATGAGTTTTTGTAACATTGAAAACTCATTACTCACCTGTTACAGCTGAGTCCCTGGGCATCACACACTAAGACAAGTTAATAAATACCATCTGTGTCCATACAAGTGGGGCTTCTCTGGCGGAAAGACTGAACAAAGACAAACAATAAAGGTGGCTGGGCTATAACCTCTGATCTGTTTCTCAGGAGAAAGACATTAACACAGTGACTTTTGTTCATACTTTGAGTAAGACATGAAAGTGCGCTAAGGAATAATCACTTAATAAATGTGACGTTTTAATAATAATTTAATAGTTAATAATAGTATAATAATAGTTTAATAATGATTGCAGTTCTAACATTGCATCTTTATTGTAGAGCACTGCTTAGCATTTTATCATTATATTGTGTTATTTATATTGACTCAGAGCAAACATTGAATTTATTGCTGTCATTGAAATGCACTATATTCCATGAAATAGACCTCATTTTGCATACTGCACAGCTCCTTCTTTGTCTCTCCCTGTCAGACAAATAACACTGGCATAAAAGCAACTTGTTTACATGGACCTAAAAGCAACAATTTAAAACTGAGAGCAGAACGTTTTCTTAGTTTCCCTTTTTTTGACAAGAATATTATATGATGATTAGTGCTCACACTGAACTTCCTTTTGTAAAATGCTGCAGCCTTTATGGTTCACTTTTCACTGTGGGTGTCTTACCCACAAGCTATTGCTCACCATGACTCTTTGCGTGTTCACTACCATAAACTTGGCAAATATTAAAAAACAGACACACCATCAGCCTGCTGTCGAATCAGACACAGTAACCTCCATACACATTAGACAGAGACTACTGTGATGTGTATGGAAATGCAAGTAATAATATATTCAAGCAAAAGCACTGAAGTGGAAAACAGTGGACAGGTGCACGATTCAGTAACTGAAAAAATAGTTTATTCATTTGAATAAGTGATCAAATTATTACAAATTCAGTATCTCCACCTGAGGTTTACAGTCACTGCATTCTTTCTTTAGCCAAAAAGCAAACTGGTCAAACATTCATCACTCATACTTCCTTTCAGTCAAAGAGAAGTCAGTTGTGTGAATATCGCAAAGGGAGTTTGATCTTCAGTAATGAGTAACTAACGGGGGATGGAAAACCTGGAGCTCAAATTCAAGAGCTGGGGCTGGGATTTCTCATTGTCTCATTTGTTCTGAACTGAAAGCAAGCATTGCTTTAAAAAGAGAGCCAGCAATAACCAGAATAGAAATAGTGTATACAATGTGACTGAATATAATGTTTGTGGGTAGAGTTTATCAATCAAGGTGCTTGTCAGACAAAGAACAGGGAAGATCTGATGAGGGTACTGTGGAGTTTGGCCCTGTGACTTTAACTTGTGAAACCTTGTTCTTGACGTAGGCTACACCAATCCTGAATGTTCCCAGATATTACAAATCCTGAATGTTCCCAGATATTACAAATCCTGAATGTTCCCAGATATTACACATGGAACCAAAAGATACTGTCCTCATGACTCATCCTGCATTTATATAACTTATTAATTCCATTCACTGAGCGATGCAAATAGGTATGTCTCCTGACATCTACACAACAACACCTGCTAGGATAAGATACTACCAGTCAGCAAATGTTTTGTTTTGGAAATGCTGGGATATTTGCATTCAAACTGGACCTAAATGCATCTCTGTTGAACTCAATCTCATCCCTGTAGCTATCTCATCATAACCTGCTCAAAAGATGTTTTAAATTGTGTTATAAAACCTATTCCCAGTAGTGACAAGTATGTTTCCTCATTCAGTCACTGAAATCACCTTTCAGTTGTTGGTTAACATTGACAGATTTTAGTTTCTATTCATTCAGTGTGTTCATAGAAATACATTAAAAATTAAACATTTTTTCCAGTTAGAACTTCCCTAAGACAAAACCTGTTCTGCTTTCTTAACCAATGAAAATGTTTTATGCCTTTGTAAAGACATTGTATCCAATAGCTACAATACGGTTCAGTCTGTATAATAATTATACTACAACTGTTACACGTACTACGTAGCTGCTCTTTCCTACTCGCATATTATTTCCCTATTGTTTTGTGGCTTTTAGACATGCTGATAGGGAGAGCACCTCATCACATGAGAACCTTTACTGACATTTACTGTAAACTTGTCCTGAAGTTCTGCATGTTTGCTGGCAGACCTTAACACTCAGAATGTTTATTGCTCCTGTAGATATCCATAAAAACAAGCAATGGCCGTCTCATGGAGATTCTTTTGGCTATAAACTCTTGGTCATTCAACAGCAGTTGGAGAGAAATACCTTGTTATTGCTTAGTGATTCTGGATTATTATAGCCACAGACCATCCCTTTGTGGATACTAATGATGAAACTGTACTGACAGAAAAAAAAAAATCTTTCCACAAGACAAATTAACAAACCATATTGAGGAGTGTACATGTCCTGACAAATATCACTTAAATGTACTCTATTCATTATTTTATGTATATCATATTGGCTTAACCGCATTTTAAAAATAGAAATAACATATTAAAAAAAAACATCTCTTGAGATGTTGAACACATTCAAGACTTAGTTGATAACTGACAAGCTGCAAAATCACAACTAAAATCACACTGTATACATGAGGAGTGACATATTACACCAGACCACTGTCAAATATGCTCAAACAAATACCTAAATCAACTGGATAAAAAGTATAGTTTCATTACATGTTTGCATTGACTGTAGAGAATATGCTGAAAAAAGGAAATGAAGGCTAAAGTGCAAAATAATGGAGCGACACTGTTCCTTCTCAGTCATGGCAGTAACTGTCAGTGTGGGCTGATTATTAACTATGCCTGCCTTGGTAAACTCAAGCATAGCTGCTTCTGGCCTCATAACGTGTCTAACATCTAATGTGATCATTACTTGCGAACCTGAGCATAATGTTGTGCACCATTAGCACCCAACTGATGAGAAGGAGCTGTCGTCCGCTGCATGTGGGCAGCATAGGTAGGAAGGGAGGTTGCTCCAGCAGGCCTGTTGGTCACTTTGACCTGAGCGTACTCTGAGGTGTTCTCTGTCCCAAGGTCAACCGTCCCACCATCCCTGTTCCGGACAAACCTGACATCGGCATAGTTTACCTCCTGGAAAAGAAATTAAGACAGTGGTAATCCTAGGGCCTGTTGGAGTCCGAGGCTATTCCAGTCCATCAAATTATGTATTAAATAATCTGATACTAAATATATGTACAATGGCTAAATCCTAATGATAACACACAAGAAAATTCACCATGAGTTATTATAGTAACACCTGGGGGCTGCCTAACAGACTGGGGGCCCAGGCAGACATGTTTCTTGCCTTACCACAAACTGAGCCTTTGAATAAAGAGGGAAAAGCTGAGTTGTGTAAAGTTCAGGGAGTCCCATCTTCCCTGTCTGTAATCCTATAAAATCTAACCTAATTTATAGCTATACCATAACCTATATCAAACAGATAAGGGTCTGGTTTTGCCAAAAACAAGCAGTATGAACATGAAAACCTGTATGAGGCTTTTATGTGGAGTTAAGACACATTTCCAGTCAATTGTGTCATTGAAACATTTCTTCCTGGTTCAAAGTCTGATGTTTAACGCTGTTGTAAAAGTCCTAGGTGAATGTGACAGATGGAGGGAGTGGCTCTTTGAGGATCAATCTGAACAAACCTGATCACACACACAAGTTCTGCTAACAGTACAGCATTTCATTTCAACATTTCATCCACTTTTACTACTGTTAGTGTTAACAATAAAGGTTTGTGTGCAGCTTGCACCATTGTATGCTACTAAAAGTGAATAAAGGCATAGCTATGTAATCAGAGAGGGCATTATATGGGATAAAAATGTATAATGATGATACACTGATTTATTCCACATATACCCTACATACAGACATACATGTGTTCACAGCTCTACTGGACAGTCTTGTTAGAGAAGAAACTGAGAATCATGAAGGTACTGATTGGGGCTTATAAACATGATTTATGATTTTCTGTGTATTTGTGTAACCCAAGCAACCAGGTTAGTTGAAGACATGTAACCCCAGTGACGGCTTTACCTGATTTCCTGAAGAGGCTGTGTTGTTCTGGCCCTCACCTCCTTTAAAACATGAGTAATGGACAGTGTTTACAAGAATTAGATCAAACATGTAAATAATATAAATACATACACACAAGCACACACACACATACACACACACACACACACACACACACACAAACTTGTATTCAACATACCTGTTCTGGTGCCTGTGTCTGTGTTGGAGGACTTTTTCTGCATTTTTCTGTTTAAAAATGTAATGAATCAATATCATTACATACACTAGACATGCTTTAGATAACTCTGGACACCATACAGCATAGATATTATTAACACTTTGTATAGGATACTTGTGGTTAGATTTTTGATTGTTGTAAAAGTAAAATGAAACTTCACATCAGCAAAATTCTGTAAGAGTTTGATAAAAAAAAAAAAAACAATAATATACAAGAGTAGCCATTTATTCATTGATAATCAAGTACTTTCTAAAATAAAGCTGCAACTGTCACTTTATCATAATCATCAGTTCACTTCAATGAATAACAACCATTTTTAAGTGTTGAGTTTTATCATAATATTCAAAACTGAGTCATACTGTCATTGAATGTAATAACTATGTTTAGTACAGAAAAATGGCTTGTATGGTTCTACTTACTTTTTTTTGTAAAGAACAATCGAAACAACACACGAAATTGCAATCAGGACAACACAGCCGATTACTATTCCAGCGATGCAGCCAGGTGGACAGGGTGAATCTGGTTTGGCTAAAATAAAAGATCAGATAAGAACAAGGTTTTTACACCATAAATAGAAAATGTGTCACATCTCAAAACTGCTTTAATAATCGTTTTGTGATATTACAATGCACACACAGATGATTACTACTCCAATTATCCAGAAAGGTGGAGAAGGGTCTAAAACTAAACATGGAATAAGAACATGATATATACACTTTGTAAATACACAATGTGTCACACAAAACAGTTTTAATAATTGAATTGATTAATGCACTGTAATGGTATAATAACGTCATCTAATGTAAGACAATATGAACAATCAACACTAGTACCTGGTAAAACAGTCAGTTCATGCACTGCAGATGATGTTCTCCCAGTTACACTATTCATCACTTCACAGGTGTACTTTCCACTCTCAGAAACATCTGTGATGTCTTTCTTCAGCTCAGAGGAAGTGAAGGGTATCACTGTGTCATTCAGTTTCCAGGTGAAACTAGGAAGTGGTGTGGACTTAGCAAAGCAGTTTAATATTAAGATATTATTCACGTTTAAACTATCTGGACCTTGGATTTGAACATTTTCTGGTCCAACTGAGAGGGAGAGAGAGAGAGAGAGGGAGAGAGACAGAGAGAGAGAGAGAGAGAGAGGTTATTAGGGATATTATAGTGCATTTGTTATTTTACCACCTTACATCTGATAAAATAAACATAAAGTGTAAATCAAGTTACTTACAGTTAACAACCATGTTGTGTTTAGCTTCATCACTGCTGACAGGGTTGCTGAGGATACAGGAATATTCTCCACTGTCTGTTTCCTTCAGAGACAGAAAAGACAACACTCTGCCCTCATTGTAAAACATCATGTTGTCACTCTCAGTCAGGTCTGCTCCGTTCTTCATCCACTTCCTGTTGAAGACAGAGCCAGCAGCCTCACAGGTTAAGTTGACAGAGTTTCCCTCTACTGGCTGGTTTGTTGATGGTGTGATAGAGGCGTTCACTATTCTAGGAAGGATTTAGTTAGAGAAGTACGGAGACAGGAACAAAACAACCAAAATACTGAGAGTTTATTGAGTCACCAGATAAAACAGAAGTTGAAGTTCTCCTTTCAAAGGGTAAAATTTATTTACAGGTATAAACAACCAGTACTCATATCATTGAGTGGAATACATGACATAATCACTGTTTAAGTTCATAAGGGCAAACATGTTACCTGCTCAGATTATTCATCTGGGACATAGAAATCCACATCTGCACTCATGGTTCTGCCCACCTGAGGAACAAATGGTCTCCCAAATGTTTCCATCAGGAGTGGGTCAATTATCAAGAAATTCCTTTAAGGTGAATTGGGAGATCTTCTCCTCCTAAATGAGAGAACTCTGCTGGGTCAGATGGTGAGAGCTCATTTCTGACATCTCTCAGGATGATGATGATGTATATCACAGCTGTTTCCATGTCATCTCAACTATCATCAACTACTAGAACAAGGAAAAGGATAATTTGTTTTTCACTCTTTTCCTGAGCCCTTACTGATGAGAGTGCTGTTTGTCACATGTTCGGAAGGGATAAGGAAGTCATGAGTGTTTTTCAGTGGTTGTTAAATGCACCTTTGTGCACCGTGGTCAATCATTGACAACTAACACTGAGAGGAGACCAACTTTTTAAACAGCAAAGGCTTCAAGTGTAAATGTTCAGAGTTTTGTTTTTATGTCTTTAGAAATGTGACATCATAAAACTGTTGTTCTTGTTCAGAGGACACAGGTTTAGTCACTAATTTGTTGGTAACAACAACTGTAGCAGGGACTGAATTGCCTTCTAATAATTGTCAACATGTTATTTTATTTGCTGTAATTTTCATAGCTCACCTGTGACGGCTCTGATGATGATAGTATATAACACAATAACAGCTGCTGCCATTTCCTCTGCAGTGTATCAAGTAAAACACCAAAAACAATGACACGTCCTTCACTCCTTGTCTTTCCCTTCAATGAATTCAGTGTAAATGTGTGGATTTCCAAATGTAAACAGTATGAGGAAGTAATCTGGACTGGGGCTTTACGCACCATCATACTTTACACTTCTCTGCACACTTATTGATGATTGATCATGTAAACTACATTCCTGCCAATTTTTTTTTATTGGTAATAATTGCATGATTCTCATGCCAAAGAACAGGAACATTATCACATAACATTCAATGTTTCATTCATACTATGTACAATAAGTCAAATAAACCTATGATTGTCACAGGTGTCATCCTGTTGTCATCCATGTTGTGACTGTTCATCATGAGATTACAGAGATTAAAGCAATTCTTTAACATTGTAGTGACATTGTTATTACATCTCATTTTGTGTAAAGGGGATAATACATGACAATCAAAGAAATGAAGGTGTGAAAGTATAGGTGAAACAAAACAAGGTGAAAAAGGATGCTCTGGTGGGTGAGTGGTTAGAGAGCAAATCCCATATTTCCTCTGGCCCTTTATGCAGGACATCGTTGAAATTTGAAGTCTAAATGTCTATTTCTGGAAATGACAACCTAAAAAAAGGAGAAACCTGTCTAATTTATCTAAAAAGGGACTTTCAAAAAATATTAGAAATGTGGCACCACAAATAATGTAGTGTTTCTAAACCAATAACATGACATGAGAGAGAAGTGTGAAGTATACCTCAGCTTGCCTTTCCTCAGACCTCCCAATACTCTTTACCCTGCCCTAAACGAGACTGTGGAAACAATCAAACAGCACTCAAGGCTTTTATAGTGGATCTATCAGTATCATTTTGGTACCAGTAACACCAGTCTGTGTATTACTTGGTATCAGATTGAAAAGGAAATCAGTGGTATCACTTCAGAAAAGCAGCTGAATATTATTTTTGTCTGAATGTTTAGATGACAAATGTTTACCAAAACATAACACATAATAAAACTTAATAACACAACCATAACACACTGGTACTGATAAAGTTGTTGTCCTGTCCTGCCTCCAAGTATCACTGCATTGTGATGTATGAATGTTGCAGGTGAAGAATTGTTGAGTGAAGCGTTTTTTCCCCTGATCATCTGTAGGACATAAAAAACAATTAATAGGTCATTAAAGTGTTTAAACTTTACATCCTCAGTAATAGTTGTTTTTTATAACTTCAGATTTAAACCAAGAATATCTGTTTCTACCTTTTTCATTAAATCAGAATAATGACAATAAAACCTACCTTAAAGGAAAGATCATTGAGTTCATTTTACGGTCTCATATACTGGTGAAATGTTCGCATATGTTCTTTCTTCTTGTTCTATGCAAAACAAAAAATCAAATGAAATGAAAGAAAAAAAACAGAAAAAAAAACTTTTGTGGAAGATTGTCCATGATTTTAATTTATTCATATCAAAGTCTGAGTGAGTAGTGATATCAGATCAAATCACCACTTACCAGTGTTCTCTGGTGGGGCATCTCTGCTATTTCTAAATATTAGGAACAAGATATTGTTAAAATGTGTCCAGTTACACATGAGTTATAACACTAGCGGTAACAAAACAACAATTATTTAGTATAACAACAATAAGTGAGCCCCTGAATTCCTGCAAGGTGATCATTTATTTTACTTTTTGTCTTGTGTGCACAAGATAATAACTTGGTCACAAGAGATAAACCAATATCACCTTGCAGGACTCCAGGGGACACTTAATACAATTCTGGGGACGGCCCTGTAGCTCACCAGGCAAAGTGCGGACCACATGCTCAGGCTGAGTTCTTACCTTTGCTGCAGGTCAGTCCCTCTCTGACTTTTCTGTCTCTCTCTGCTGTGTCTGTAAAAGCAGTCAAGCAGAGCGCTAAACAACCTTAACAAAAAAAGATCCAAACATGATAAAAGATGTCAGTTTAACATACTAAAAGTAAAAAAAGATAAACATGACAGCAACAGTATATCTTTTATTATTATTAAATAATATGAGAAAACAAAATTTTGTTGTTACCAAGTATATTCACCTAATTAAGAGAATATGATGTATGTATTTTAATTCTTGTACAGAATCTGATGTCATATTAACAGATTGTCTACTTACTTTTTTTTATAAAGAACAAATAAAACAACGCAAACTGCAATCAGAACAACACAGCCGATTACTATTCCAGCGATGCAGCCAGCTGGACAGGGTGGAGGTGGTTTGTCTGAAATAAAACATGGGATAAGAACAAGGATTTTGTAAATACACACTGTGTCATACCTCACAACTGTTTTAATAATTGAACTGATCAGTGCACTGTGTTTCCTAAGCAAAAAAAAATCTACAAGGGGAACTATACAGTTTGGCTTAAGGAAAGTTAAGTGGAGTTTTGCTTCTCAAGGTAGTGTGGTTTCTGACTAAGAATAAATCTATCTCGTGTAGAAAAGATCAAATCTTCAGGACGTCTGCTCCTCTTCAAACAATCACAGGTATAATAATATCATCTAAATGCAATATGCAAGACTATCAACAATATAAACAATCAACACTAGTACCTAGTAAAACAGTCAGTTCATGCACTGCAGATGATGTTCTCCCAGTTACACTATTCATCACTTCACAGGTGTACTTTCCACTCTCAGAAACATCTGTGATGAGTTTCCTCAGCTCAGCAGAAGTGAAGGGTATCACTGTGTCATTCAGTTTCCAGGTGAAACTAGGAAGTGGTGTGGACTTAGCAAAGCAGTTTAATATTAAGATATTATTCACGTTTAAACTATCTGGACCTTGGATTTGAACA
>OMNW01013937.1:5467-16039 GCA_900303245.1 Selene dorsalis
CTAGCCCTGTTAGTGGCTAAGACAATGGGGCTCAGCGTCATACGTCATCGGGTATGATTGATACGATTGGCTATAAGCTACATACAGACGCATTTGCAGGGTAAGCAGCTGTGTGTGCTATGCATGTTCTATATTCCCTGAAGTGCCTGAGGTAGACCTTCACAGATAAGCCCAGAACCTTTTCTGTAGGTTAATTTCACTGGCTTGCAGAGGTGTAGAGTGTCCTATTCAGCTGCTGAAAGGCTTTGAATCTTTTTGTTGTTGATGTTGGTTTGACTGCTCAATTCTACATTTGGCTTTACATATGACAAACAAGGTTACCACTGCTGAAATTATAGTTCTATATAGGTATACTGTAAGCACCCAGTCAGTGCCATTCAAAAGTATGGACACCCCTTCTTTCTTTACTTGGACTATGCTCTAGATTGTAGATTGATACTAGAGACATCAGAAATATGAAATAACATACAGCTTTATGTACCAAACAGAAATTTGTCTTGTGGCTGTCTCCCTCTGCCACTCAGACTAGTTTCAGATGACATGAATGCTGACATGTGACTCATCTCAACATCAACTGTCAGGCCTTCATTTCACCGAGACCCATTGGTTTCAGCTCCTTGAATGTGATTATTTACCTCCTCTGGTAGCAAATGGAGTATCAGACAGAAAGATCATTACTGCTACGTTGCTTTACACATTAAGACATTGATCAAATTGAGAAAATAACTGTCAGACTAATGCCTTCCTAAACAATATATCAGTATATGTTGTCTTCATGTTAAAAAAAAAACTCTGCTCTTAGAAAATGACATCTCCAGGTATACCTAGACAGCTATTTTAGTTGTGGGGGTGGGGTCTTCAACTATAAATGGCCTCTGAATGATCTCCTACTGCTGAGGATATGCTAATGCAAAAAGATGTTCCAGGTCTGTATCTTGTTGTAGGTGACTCCAGGTATGCTGTTACATTGAACTCTGAACATACAGATATTGTAGAAGTATATACTTCTTCTCAAAAACGGGCAAACTTCTCAGTCTAGACTTCAAAGCACAAACTGTGTTTGAAGTCTTCTCATAGCAATAAAAACTTTGTCCTCTGGGATAAACCATTTGGCAGATGAGCTCACAGCTAGAAGTGGCTCAATGTGGTTTGGTGGTCCTGAGCCAGACCAGGACACCATTTGGTCCATGGCTCAGCCTGCTGGGTAATAATGCTATTCACTTCGCTGCTCCTGTGTCCCCACCATCTGGGGATTTAATGAGCCCAGAATGCCCTTGTTGATGCCAACCAATTGCAAATCTCCCACCCAGTCCTCCTGGTTAGTCAAAGCACGAGTCAGTAGCTTCATGGAAGAAGAGAAACATGTCGCATACAGAGAGTTCAAATGAGGCCCTGCATGAAGTGCATACCACCAGAGCCCTGCATCACACATACACACTCTCAGTATACTCGACATCAGTAATCCACGGCTGTAAAGATGGTGAGGGAAATCTAGTATGACGTCCACATGTGACTGAACAGCAGGCTTAACAGCGCTGTCATATCTCAGTTAAACATCAGTAATTAGCAGATCATACTGTTTGACTTTTCATTAAAACCCTTCAAATTCTCTGGTGTCTAATTCCAAACTCTCCATAATTGAGTGAAGTTTGTTTTTCTCAGAATTCCTACTTCCACACAAGGACATCTGATAAGACATGGAGAAGAGGAGGGGGGAGGGAGGGGATGCACATTGGAGGCGACTTACAGCCTCCGCGTCTGGCTGAACTACTTTTTCTCGCAGTATGAAGCCAAAACATCAATACTGCGTGTTGCTCATGTTATGCCCTGCAGTGCTTTGAGTGGTGTCGTCTTGACATAGTAGCAGCCCCAGCCGCTGATTCAGAGTGCTTTGATGGTGGTGAAATCCTCCCTATGATCGAGGACTTTAAAGCGGCAGAGCTCTCCCAAAAGGCCTGAGTGGGCCTCTGTCAGGGCACTCCGATGCTGTTCTTTAGGCATGGAGAGCCAGCAGGGATTTCAAGCTGTATGCATTTAGTTATAGAAAAACCACTGTGCAGTGAAGGCGACCCCCAGCTGTTCTTTTGTGTGGTTCTAATGCGATGCCAATGTCTGTTGATGTTTTTAAGATGTGATCCTTTTAGCACAGACTAGCTGATTACCATGACATGGCTAAATATATCACACACTTTTACTGTATCACAGAACAACAAAGTTTGATTCACTGATGACAACTGTTGATAACTGAATTATTATATTCATCAAGCAAAAATCCCAAACATTTGCTATTTCCAACTTCTCAATTATGACAACTTGATCCTTTTCTTTGTTGTGTGTGATTTTCAGACATTTCATAGACAAAAAGAAGTGTTTCCACACTTTATTTGTTTTTTGTTTTTTTTAAGAATGTTCACTATTGCCGTCTCTAGGAGACAGGAAAGCAGGGAGTCAAACGGGTGATCACTGCTTTGGGCTATGCGCTCTAACCACTCAACCACCACTGAGCACCTGCATCAGACATTTTCAAAAGGTGATTATCTTATTGTTCAGCTTGACAAGAAAAAGTCACCAACAAGGGCCTCAGGGCTGGTAGGATGTAAACATCTCAATTGGATGACTGTATGAAATCTTGATTCTCCACAATGTGAAGACGAAGCTCACAGTTTTTGTGCTCACACTGTTTGGTCCAATGGTCAGCCATGACCTGAGTGCTCATCTGTATGTTAAAAAAGCCCTGTTGACCCCATGGACCATCCAGGGTACTCACAATTTTAATTAAAATATGTTTTAAAGCTCTGAGGCAAGTGTGTGAGAGCATGATTTTGGCCAACCAAAATTTACGATGTCAGAAATTCACCTGACAGTCTGACAGCTGTTTGAGCACAGATGGTTTGTATATGCCTACCGTGCACAACAATCAGCACCCCATGAGGATTAAATTGGGTCCGACTCTATGAGTGGTACAGCTCAAAAATCCAGTCAAAATCGTCTCTAACCACACAGTGCATGCCCAGCTTCAAATGTGAGTATTTATTTTAAGGAAAATCAAAACAGATTATTATTATTATTTTTTTTTTTTGTTACTATTTTTGTGCTCTTATGCACAAAAAAGAAAACTCTGGTACCAGTGTAACCCAACCAAAACTCTGTCATAAAAAGAGGGGAGCTGGCTCTAATGGACCATCTGGTGTTCTCCTATTAATTTATATGTACTGATACTAGCATTTTCTCAGGCTGGCATTGTTTTTATCGGATATCGTTAACCTCATTTATGCCAAATCTTTTTGAAGCCAATCCAAAAACAGCACAGTAGGTCTTGTTCTCTGTCAGTAGAAACATACCGTATTCTGGTGTGTAGAACAATGCAGCCGATTACAAGCAGTTGAGATTTGCAACGCCCGCTCCCAAAAAGAGTAAAAACAGCACCTGTCTTTTATAGTTTTTGCTGCTATTTTCACACAGTTCATCCAACACTTTGTGTTGTTTGTTTCCAATCGTGTATTTGTTCTTGTGACAAGGTTCCTGCTGCTTTGAGCTGTGAAGAAGCTGAGTGCACAAATATGAGGAGAATCAAAGTACATTTTCACAAATATACATCTCAGTGCTGCAGCCAAGGAGGAACTAATTAACCATTTTTTTCTGTGCTTTTCTTAACTGACACCATACAGATAAAAGTGACTTTGCAGGCTTCTCAGTCATCTCTTTTGACCAAACAGACCCTGTCAACACAATTTAATTACTTGTTCATTGGTCACACAGAGGACTTGTTTATTGATGTTCGCCATTTTATGTGCCTTTGATTTTGTTTTTCACTTTGTGCCACTTGCCAGTTATACCCTGCAGTTGCAAACAACTAATGAGGAGCTTTTGTTTGTGCCTGCTGCTTTTTTCAACACACCATCAATGCTGCATAAGTCGTGTTCCTCTCTCTCGGCTCACATAATGCGCCCTTCAGGAGACCCTAAAATTGTGCAGCACAATCTGCGCCGAGGTGATCTTCTCTGTCTACGGCTCTTCCCAGCTGAGACTGTAATTAACTTGCACTGATTGAACCATCACGCACACTCGACGTGTGCTCCCACTTGTTTGAATCCCACAGACGAATCGACGTGAAATAGAAAGGATACTGCTGTTTGGCTGATGACAGTGGTGGTGTCTTCTTCTTTCTTTTGACTAACATTGTGTTTATATTTTAGACGTAGGGGCTCCCATCTGGCCGTATTCATTTAAATTCCAACAAAAGGTGAATGAACCAGAATATATCAAGAGATAGATGAGAGCTTAGTCACACAATCATACCCTCACTCACATACAATCTTTGGTTTAATCCAAAGTGCTTTGTTAGTAATAATTCTCAATTATCTCTCTAAAGCCTCATAGACCCCAGCTCAGTGTGAGGCATACCACTCTATCCACATGGACGCCTCCCTATTGGGCTAAATTATAACAGCTCAAGAAAAGACTCTTCAAAGGCCTCTGCAACTCACTCCACCAGCCCATAAGAGCTCATTTCCATTCATGGGGTTTGTTTGCAGTCAGATGGGGATTGTAAGAATTGTTTCTGGGCCAATTATGCACAGAAAATAAGCTGTGATTATTGCCCCACTGGGCCACAACTACAGTAAAGCTATCAGTTTGAGAAGGCCCATCAAGTGCATCTAAATGTCCTAAATCAGACTTTTCAGAGTCTGATGGTTTTTATTACAGAAATCACAGTAGCTTCACTCCTTTAGATATAAATGGCATTGCAAGTCTTCCACAGACTGCATATGCCACCATCACTGGACTTCACTAGCAGACATCATGTGAATGGTTGAAAGCTTTCAATGGACTGTAAACTCACTTAATGCACCTTGCTGCTTGAATATCTGTGCCTCAAATGAGTTCTGTCTTTGCAAACTGACACAAATTTTTACTTAGAGCTGAAAAACTCCTGTTAAACTCCGGTTAGGATACGTCACTTGGCACTTAGATAAAACAGACCACCAACCTGCACAGATTTCTTTTCATCAGAAAACTGCATACCATGCTTCTCTTTTTAAAATGTGTCTGTCATCCCTGGAATTAGCAGAATTTTTATCTGTTGCACATTTTAAAATTTTGCAGTCAACATGAACAGACCAAGACAGGAAGAGACTGGTCTGATCAGTTATCATCCCAAATTATTTTCATAAGCAGCTCAAGAATCAAAGTGCATGTCCCTGCCTTAACAATCATGACAGAAAAGAAGCCATTTCTACCACAAACAGATGGGCACCCTATATGCATTGAGTAGCAGCTGCCATATGAGCTCAAACTGTTGGACTTCAGAGACAAATAGAAAGTGACAATCATAAGTACTTTAAAATGTAAAAAAATTGTGGATCAAGATAGCAGACAAGAGAGGTGTGGCTAAACTTTGGCTTTTAGCTTAAATTTGGCCATAAACTGTCAGTCAAAGATGGGACCAGGCATCTTAAAAGGGGACATTATGGAAATATCACTTCTTGAAGGCTCTTTAACATATATTTTACATTACAAAGAGGATGACAACACCTCTGTCCTTTCAATGCAAAGGCAAATTAAAGCTGTTCTGACTTCTTATGTTGGCCTTACTAAATTCACCACAATTTGCACCTTACTGAGACATTTTGTGTTGGTTAGACTTTAATTTGTCATCCATCCGTAAAAAATATCATACATCACAACACAGAGCAAAATAACTTGGGTGACACATGTTGTGAAAAGTGATAGGATCTTGTATCTCAAAATTTCTTCAAACTGATCGTCAGCCGCATTTAAAGGTGACTTTTCTCCTCACCGCAGCATCAGTACCATAAAGTTAAATGAAAATGCCCGGTCTGTTGTGGCTGCATGTCTGACATAGAGCATATATTAAAAGGTACAGATACTGTATCTCCTCCACAGAGTCAACACACATTCTTCAATGTTGTTAGCAGGAGACATACAAGGAGAAGCTTAAGATTCTAGGCATTGTTTGGGAAACAGCCTGGAATGAAATTAGGACAGACAGCGGTGAAATGAATCCCGGTTGGTCTCTCGCTCCAACTAATCAGATAACAACAAAAGGCAGCAGAGCATGGGGGAATCTGTCAGTGGGAAGTTACGGGCTTGAAACTCCAGGATAGCAGCAAAGAGATGGAGCGAGTATACCGCAAATGTATTTGACTGTGGATGAAAGAGAGCCAGAGGTTTCCAAGGAGAGCTTTGCATCTAATAGCTTTTGTTTTGGATGCACCAGCAGGTGTCAGCAAAGCAAATGCTAACTGGGGCAAACCAAACCACCCCTTTGCATGAATTATTCACCACGAGTCTGATGATTTATTAGGAAAAACTGAAGCGTGAGAAAGAGAAATTGATTAAATTATAACCTAATTGAGGAAATTATTGACAGGAGCGATTAGAGGTTAGCTGTAGTTCAATTTGTAGACTACACCTGTAAAATCATCTCCCCGTTACAGATGGTATTTTAAAACTGAGAAAATATTTTCACCACAAAGGCCAATTAGAAATTGTTGTCAAGCTTTCAATCATATCAAAGGATCAGCAGGTGGTATTTGTGCAGTTGCCATGGAGATGTAGGTATCAGTGTTGTGGTGTTGGAACTCTTAGGCAAGAAGTCATTAGAGGAGTTTCACTGGTGAAAAAAGCTGACGAGGTCAAGATATATATATATACACATAAAAAAGTGTAACAGCACAAAGCAGCTTTGAAGTATAAACTTGTGGCCTATGAGCAAAAATGAATAAACAGTATTCACTCTATTAGACATGGAAACACATTTCAATTTCTCCATCATTGGACATAAACACTATGCAATTTCATACTGCTACATCGTGAACATTCCACTCATATGCCAGCATTACAGCGTGACAGCTCTGTAATGCCGCCTGACTAAAAGTGTCGTTTGACAAGCAAATACCTGAAGCTACTTTCTGCCATTTCTGGACTAATGCACAATAGTTGCTGTAGATGTAGGAAGTGTTAATTATGGATTGTCTGTCATGTATATTTAAGATGGGGGACACATCAGATGGATTGGCAGCCGTCTCCCAGTGTAGTGCCAGCTCTGTTTGCATCTCCATAGGGCCTCAGGTTTAACCAATGGCTGTCTGTCTCATGTCAGCTAAAGCCATCGTTCTCTCCATTTCACTGCAGACTCACTCGTCCTTTGGTTTTCAAATCCTAACTCTTCATTTGCCTCAACTTTTTCATTCCATTGTCTGAATCTCAGGACAAAGGAAGAAGAGATTTATGTGTGCATTTTTGACATGCCATGAGCATGCAACAAACCATATGTACCACTGAAATGTTCATTCCATGTCCTCACCTGTTGCACAGACTTTTCTATTTTCCTTCCCTGCCTCCTATTTTTCTTTATTCGTCACTTAAGTTGTGTGTTTTGTGGTCATCAAGTTGCAAAAGGGGTTTCAAATCAATGTCAGCCTTGACCTTTCCTTTAAAAAACAGGCCCACATGCACGCCATATATTGCTTCAGTGTGCATGTGTTTCAGGGCATATGTGCACACGTACTGCACAAGCTTTCCTCCATCTTTACAAATAAAATACCGCCCTAATCAGCATCCCGCGGCCATTACCTTCCATTTCTTCAGAAAGGCGGCATGAGTTTACAGAAAAATCTATTTGCGAAAAGGTCACGCCGCACAGTCCAACATTTTCATTTTGTACCACCCTGCTCTCTCTGCCTTCCTTTATCCCCTGCCGTCTGTCTTCCTCCAGAGCATTTCTCATCAGACAGACAAACAGAGCTTGTCTTGCTTTCGAAGGCAGTCACAGCCAGCAGCTATCAGCCTGTCACATCTTATCTGAGTTTTTTGCCCTCTTTGCAGAAAGAGGAGGCAGTGCTCCAGTGGACTCATGGCCATTGGAATATCAACCCTTAAACACCAATAATTAATTAAAAAAAAAAAAAAAACAGTTTCCAGTGCTTGGGGTATTGGTCACTGCTAGAGTCAACATTTTTCAAACACAAGGGCTGTGGAGTATTTGTGGGTCATTTACAGACAGAATTCAGAGTCTGAAAAAGTCACCTCCAATGATGGCAGCTCTCATTCAGTCAGCTCCTAATGAAATTCCAGTTGTAATGGTTTGTTTTACAAGACAGAAACTAATAACACTGACAGACATCACAAAAATACTCTTGTACTCTTGAATTTATTTTATTTTTGCATGTTGCTCATTTTGCCAGAGGCTGTTGTTTGACAGATGTCGTTGTGATCTAAATTGGCATATTTAACACAAATGGTGCAGCGATGTGCAATGCCTTTAAATACAACGCAAGTGATGTGAGGAATGTGATTTGTGTTGTAAAACTAGTACAATGCGATCTGGTGAATAACCTACAAGTAATGACAAACATCAAAAGATGTTTCCTATTCATTGCTGCAATGGATGTTTCCATCTAAACAAGATTATAAAACTTTTTTAAAGCATTTGCAACCAAATTGGAAGATAAATGTCTTTGAAAGTCAATTCATTGATTTTAGATTTGGAATATGATGTAATATACTGCTTTGTACAAAGGTAGAATTACTTGGCACGTGGCTCTAATGGAGCACAAGATGCATCAAAGTTCACATTGGGACAGCAGCAAGAAAGTTGTTTTGATACTCAAAAACAGAGGCCACCAGCCTTGCCTATTGTAGTTGGATATTTAAGAAAAGCGAATGGCTATTTTGAAAGCGAGCAATAACCTTGAGCAAGGCATTTCATATTTGTTTGGCTTGGAGCCCTTGTTAAAGATGAAGTTTAAATTTACGTAGAATTTTTCAACATACAGCTAACACACACCCACTCTGCTCTGAGCCACTAATCATGACTTTAAATCCTCAGAGCAACAATGTTTTCAACACCCATTTGTGCCAAGGTCACAGCAACAGCAACCAGGGAATAAAACACTATTCATTTATTATCCCTAAAATGCTCATATATGAAGAATTCAATTCTTCAGACTGTATTTTATGGCTAACAACAGATGTGATGGTAAAGAAGGACCTTAAAATAAACTTATTTCATAAACCAAAAGAGAGCTTGAAAACTTTGCCCTTGACTATATTTAGTAGGTTAATGGAGTAAGGCCTCACTTACAGTATTTTAATCAGGAGTTACAGATGGAGACAGATACTGTAAATCTTTGTTATCTGTGTGTCTCATTATTTTATAATCTCTCTCACTCATCATTGGCTGAATCAAAGCAGATATGACAAAAACTTTCAGGGTTCATTTGAATTCTTGATTAAATTTTATTTTCAATAACTTGATTGTGTGCCAAACACCGCGTTGACAGCTTTGATCATCGTTTTAACTCCTTGTCAGGTTTTTTTTTATCATATTGGATGTGCTCATAAGGTTATTTGATCTCTTTCTTTTTTATCTCACAACAATGTCAGTCTGTCTCCTTTATCAAATCTGTCTCGCCGTTAAAGGTTGCTTGGGTATTTTTTTAGCATTATGAGACAATGGAGATACAGACAGTAAACCTGAGGAGAAACCTGCTTTCTTGTGACTCCTGTGTGGTACATAACTGTCCCGCTTCAGTCACAAACCGAGAATTACAGTAAGACTGCAGCTGTATACGACTCCAGTCATAATCCTCCCTTCTGTTCCTGTGTTACAGCAGTGAATGATGGTCAGAAGTGCTTTTGGCAGAACGTCAGTCTGTCACAGTGAAGTTGACCTTTTTTATATCCATAAAATGTCATCACTTCATTATTTCATCCCATTAAACACTTGTGTTAAAGTTTCTCTTGATTAGCTTAAGAATTGGCCTTTCACCACCTAAATCTAATCAGTTCATCCTTATGTCCTAGAAAATGTTAGTTATAAATTTGAAAATACTGAGAATACTGAAAATACTCAATACTGAGAAATCACATTCATGAGAACTGGAAGGACCGACAACCCAAAACAACTCAACCTACAGTCACTGCTGCACACAGGTGTAAAAAAAGAGCACTACCCATAGTCCTTCCAGTAACAAAACATTCGACCAACAATGTTATTGGAGAACCAGATCAGTAGCATATAAACAGTGTCTAGGAAACAGTGCTGCATCCAGTGCCTCTCCAAGTTGGCAAGACAACAATTAGAGACTTAAATCACAATTAAGAAATTAATTTATGCAAGAATACAGCCCCTCTGTGGCCTCAAAACACTGAGTTGGAGTCAAACGGAGAGAGGAAGAGACTGATTAAATGTTTACAACCATCCCGCTTTCTACTGGGTTCCCTCTACCAAAGTGGTAAGAGTTTGGTGATCGTGAAGTAATTAAGAGGGAGAATTAAAAGGGTAGCACAAAGAAAAGCATTTACCTGAGGATTATGCCTTTCTTTTTCTGTAGGAGAACTTACAGAGCAGGCTTTGGTGGTTTTCCCTCCTGTGAGGGAGCACATTTCAATGAACAATCAGAAGCCACATTACTATGTCAAAATGTGTTTTCTAATATCTATCAAAACAAGAGGATGAAAACAAACAATCATCTTTGGGGTTGATGTGGTGGTGTATTTCTGTACACAATGCGTTAATATTGTACACACTGTGTTTTCTATATG
>OMNW01013938.1:10111-42398 GCA_900303245.1 Selene dorsalis
TACAGCATATAGGCACAATATATATATATTGATAATATATATATATATATATATATTTTATAGTGCACTAACAATACACATACAGAACATAAAATATAATACAGTATAATGTGATAAAAACATCAAGCATACATGAGGCATATAAATACATTATAGCAGAAAAAGCACAATAACCGTAAAATATTTAAAATGCATTTGTCACATTTTACAGTTAAAAGGTTTAAAATGAACTGTAATTAAACCTAAAACATGCACACAATTGGAAACAATCAAACCAACAAAGGTGTGAACAAAACGCCGATAATGACAAGAAACAACAGAGAGCAGAACAAAACTCACACAAAAACACGTCTCACCTTTTCTGTTGTGTTGACCCCGCTGACCTGCTGGTGGGCGAGTCGGTACAAAGTCATGCTGTTCAGCCAAACTTTATTCAAGCCCACAGAGCTTTGTTTTCAATTCTGAGTTCTAGACGGGAAAAGCTTCCAAAGATACAAACTATGTACGTCAGACTGAGTTTAGGAGAAAAATGATGCACAAGACAAAGAAAACAGGTTTTGATTTTTCACTCAACATAAAGGTGTGTTCTGTACGGTACGTTACACTGTCACTTTCTGTGGGATATGATTCATGTTTCCAACCTTAAAGTTGCTTCAGGAGGAAATAGGGATGAAAAGTGTATGTAGGGACAACGAACATGTGTCAACATGTGACATCTGAGCTGCTCTCAGTCACAACACACAGATGTGGAAAGACTCACAGAGAGGAGACGGCAGCAGCAGCCACTCTTCACACATTGGCTTAGTCTTAAGCTTATATGTATGTGTGTGTGTGTGTTCATGTGTGGGTGGTGGTGGTGGTTGAGGTTTGGGTTATGTGTGTCTGTGTGCGTGTGTTGTTTAATCTCATTTCACTTATTGGGTTTTAGGGAGCTAAGAATACACCCTGCTGGGACGAGGCACTGTAGCCGCGCCACCAGCTGTGTGCAGTGTGGCTCCTGGCTGCCACACAGACACAGACACACACACACACACACAGAGACACACACACACACAGACACATACACACACACACACACACTGTAGAGTTGAGTAAGATAAGTCATTTGTCTGATTTTGGATACTTAAAGATAAGATAAATGTGTATTGATCCCTGTGGGGAGATTCTGTGGCAGCAGCCAAACCAAATGAATTCAGCAGTGGAAAAAGGCAGAACATGAGCCCAAAAACAGAGTATCAGCTAAACATTGAAAACAGTAACTGACAAGGGGCTCTAAAGTTTTCTCCTCTGGGCGGAAAGTCTGCAGGTTCTTCAGAAAAAAGCCACAGAGTTGGGGTTCCTGGACAGCAGAGCAGGGGCTGGTGTGGGAACCTGCTGACCTACATTCTGTGTTGTCATTTTCTTCCAAACTTCTGCTCCCGCTGAACCCGTTTCTGCTCGACATCAAGACAGATGGCACCTGCACCGAGCTCTTGGGAGCGTGTAAAATTCACAGCGGCGTTACAGAGAGAGCGTAAGAGCTGCTGCCGCCCGGTCTGTTGCTGCCAGGGCCTCAGCGTCAGGTGAGGAGAAGAGGATGACATCCAGGTTGTCCCCCATTGGTCACCTGCATCAGCTCTGCTGCTGAATGGCCAACAGAGGGGGGAAGTGAGTAAAGGAGCTTGTTGATGATCAGCAGTATGACAAATTCAGAGACTGCTCTTACATAACTGAACTGTACCTCATTAACATACAATGTTACACAGAACACTGAAACCTTTAGGGAGAAGTTTTAGTGCAGAGAACTGGAAACAAAAAGCCTTGTGTTATATGAGGTTAACCCCTTTAATGGTAATGTGAAACATTTTGAGATAAAAATATAAAAAATTCTGTCATTGTCATAAAAACAACTAAATAATCATTACAGCTGCAGTTCAATTGCATTTTTTTTACCTTATAATCAGCATCAGCCTGAAAGTTCTAATAAAATATGATATAACAGTTTATTTTTTTTATACCAATGGTTGATAATAAGAAAGATCATTCATAGTCAGTGTAGGAGAACTGTCTCCACCACCAATGGACATTTTAACCATTCTGCAGGCTTTTAAAAATGTATTATTTTTCTTTAAAAAAAAACTTTTTTGGGGTCATGAATTATCTGTTTCTGTTTTTCTGTATATTTCTTATCTGAAGTTTGAAAATTTTAATTGTTTTGCCATTTTCACCACAAAAATCTGCCCTAAACACTGATGACACCTCCAAACGTGTTCTACAAAAATGACTGAGGAGGTTGTTGGTATTGTGAAGCATCCAGAAAATGAAAAATATATAATGAATAAGTCAGACATCAGAGAGCTGCAGTAACAAACACAAACAAACAATGAAATAAAAGTGTGCACATACTGCAATTACTAAGTAAATGTAACAAAACATAATAAAAAATATTCTATTACAAGGAAGTTTTTATCAGAAAGCGAGAGTATTTAGTTTTATATCATCAAATGTAAAAAGTAGAGGAGGACGCCAGTCAGAGATAATTCAGTGATTTTCTGTGATCTCATAATAATTAGATTGACCTAATTATTTTTATTATTACTGGATCAAACAACATCAATCCATCTGGACAAAAATTATTGAGTCTATATCAGTAATCATGACTGGACTGAATCACTTGCTGACACTTTATTACTTTATTATGACTCACTCAGACTTTATTAATCTGACTAACAATAATCAGTTTCAGATCAGGATTACTTGTGCATTTCAGATGCATGACTTTCATCACTGATTTGACACAGACCAACTCAACAGAACTGACATGAAAACCAAATGTATTGATCCCAGCTTATTGATACTATCTCCGTCAGATGTTTATTCTGCTTCAGCTGCTACACCTCTCTGCTTCACCATTTCCCTTGCTGAAACCAAATAAGCTTCACACGCAGCTGCTAAAAGTCAATTTCCTGGTCCTTATGAGTGAAAAATTGCTCTTTAATGGTGGAATTAACGTGGATAAGACACTGTTAGTGCTGGTAACAACACTTGTCAGCGAACCAACCAGGACTGAAATCTTAAGGATTAACTTTAAAAGCTGACTTGTAAACTTGACTGGTGTTTTTCCTCTCCTACATGATTGAAGTGATTAACTTTAATATTTCCAAGTGTTCTGTGTGAGAGTGTATAAAGTGTGTGAGCTGTCACACAGCTGTCAGTGCACTGGCTTTGACTGACTCCTCAGTTTGCAGCTCCTGCTGTGTCCTCAAGTGTCCTGTGCTGCTTCCAATCAGGGTCAAATCTAATTTACATGAAACGCACAAGCATGCGAGCGCCCGTGCCAACACTCAGCAGCTCCAACCCATCGCTTCCTCTTAAATGTGTGTGTGTGTTGTAACTAACTCCTATTAAGTGGTTGAAATGAGTTTGCTGCAAGCAAGTGCCACTTCTGAGGGCACACACACTCATGCGCATTTTAAGTCTCTCTCTCTGTCGCTCTCTCTCTGAGACACACACACACGCACACACACACACATCTGCGCACAACGGTGTGTGTGACTGATAAAGAAAGTGAGAGACACAGACAGGCTCAGTGTATGTGTGTGTGTTCTCTTTGGACACATGAAACACAGTCAAAGGGGGTCATGAGAGAAAAGGTCTGAGTCAGGATGTGTTACCCTAACGACATCCCCCCGTCTCCCCTCGTCCCCCCACCCTGCAATCCCCATGGCAACAGGAGCTGGCACACATGCCCAGCACAAAGGCATTCTGGGAAAGCACAGGTTTTATATTGCCCCTGGCTTTACACGCCTGTGCCATCACCCCGGTAACACTAATGCTGCTCGGCCCTCTAACATTTACTCTTGGGCGACACACAGTCGTGCACAAATGAACTAACGCACACACATTCACACTCACAGACAGTGTGTGACCTCAGGAAGAGTTACGACAAGTCTGACAAGTGTCTTCCTCTCGGTGTTTCCCACTGTTTCCTAATCTCTCTCTGTCTTTCTCTCTCTCTGCAGATGAACTGAATACATCCTGAGAAGATGTTTGAACAAGAGGACGAGGAAGGAAAAGACACACTGCATTAACTCTCAGAGACCTTGATGACTTGTTATTACAATTAGAATCAGATGATTATTATTATTAGAAAATTCTTGCTCAGGGATCATGTAGCATTTAAACACCTTACTTAGATTTCTGCTCATGTGTGCAAATTAGCCTTTGACTGGAGTTAAGTGGTGGTTGGTTTGTGATGAATGACATAATGAGGGTCTGCATGCTGAGGTTAAAGTCACTGCTAATGTGAAGGATGAACTGCTCTGTCATCTCATTACAGATGATGCTGTGGAAAAGTCAAACTCCAGCAGAGTGGTAGATACAGCCGAGTTCAGCCAGAAACCAAAGTGAGCTCATCCTCAGCTGTAGCTCAGTTGGAGCTGAAATAGTTTCATGTGGTTTAAACCAACTCTGGTTTTTTGGTTCATTTAGTTTGGGCTTGTTTAGTCTGCTGTGAAAGCTGTCCGTCAAACAACATGGATGGAGACAGTCTGAGTGGGTGGGCCTGGGCTTCAGTCAGACAGATGCTGGTAGGTGCAACTTTGATTTCTCTGAGCATTTTGAATAATTGATATTGTTGGAATAGATTCAGTAGTTCAACTAAATTCTGTTGGACACTGCTACACCTGCTGCATCATGATGGTGCTGATGTTGGCCAAACAGCACAACAGTGTCGAGATGAGTTTACTGGCAGCACAGCAGAGGTGTCACTCTCTGAGTTGGACAGAATCCTGTTTAGACCTTTAGCTCCCTCACCCCGCCCTGGGTGAGGGATCCCTCCTCTGTTGCTCACCCTGTTTTTTCCCTGTCAAGGATTTTCTTGGGAGTTTTTCTTCAGTCAATGTGAGGGCTAGGGGCAGAGGATGATGCTATGTAAAGCCCTTGGAGACAAAGTGTTTGCGAAAATTAACTATATAAATAAAATTGCCTTGCCTTGCCTTTACATCAGTCTTCCTGTGATAGCTATAGTTATTTTATTAATCCCTCGGCTGGAAATTTCAGTGTCACAGCAGCCCAAAATACATTTAAAATACATAATTTAATTGCACACTTGAAATAATGTGACAGGGACTATAGGAGAAGTGAGGCAACAGGAGTCAAAGCTTTCCTCTGTATTCACAATACAGCAAGGGTAGAGCTGCGTCCAAGTAAATCGTCCTCTTTTTTTTTTTTTTTCTAACCCTAACCCTTACTTTTCATTCTGGTGTGATGGTCAGAAGAATTAGTTTGCTTCTTTTCTTTTTAATTTATTACATTTTTAATCTGATGTGTAGTCAGAAGTATGTTGTACTGTACGCCTGTCCATATACCTGTCATGTGACTTATTGATCTGCTGGGTGCTGGCTGTCTGCCACAGGTGGTTTCAGTCAAGCCTGTCTGATTGTGGACACCAACCAAAGCCTCTTTATAAGAGAACTCTGTGCATGCTTCTCTGCGGACACTGATGATAGTCCATTGAGGACTGAAATGTTTGTCATTTTGCTCTGTTCAAGCTCTGAGGATGAAAAAATTCAAAATGCAATCCAGACCCCCTGTCTGATTTATTTTTCTGTGTGCGAGTCAATTTTTTGTTCATGTTCACAATTATGTTTATCATAATCTTCATCACTCAGAGAGGAATTACTGTGTTCTTCTTCAATCTGCGTCAGTTGATTCAACTCAGATTTACTGACGGTCACGTGTTTAAGAATAAAAAGAGATACAAGTTTATGAACAAGAAGGTTTTCACATGCAATGAATATGCTTTGATGATTTGGTGCTTAAACAAAAAAAATAGGAGTCTCACTACAGGTAAGTTATATAATATATTTAATAATGTCATAGTGACCTAAATAGTTTTTATTAATCAGTTCAAAAGCTGGAAAAAAAACCTATGTGAAGTCAGTATTTGCACACTTTATCTTTACTTGCACATAATTGTGGCTGGGACTTGTTAGGTATTGTTCCCAATATCTTTACTTGGATCTTCTGTTGATTTCAGCTGTCTCACAGAAACCTGTGATCAGGACTGTGTTCTTGTGTCTGGAGATAGCCCTTTATAACTCTGGCTGTGTGTTTTGGCTTGTTCACCTGCTGCAGAATGTGTTTAAGACCAATCAGATGCCTCTCTGATAGTGTTGTGTGATGGAACCTAACGTAGCCCGCCAGAAATACTTATCAAGGGGGCTAGGCTCAGTCTCAGAGATAGGGTGAGGAACTTGGAACTTCAGTGCTCTTCGTGTGTGTAAAGTAGCCAGGCGGTGGTTTGGGCATCTGGTCAGGATGCCTCCTGGGTGCCTTCCTCTGGAGGTTCTCTGGGCACGTTCAACTGGGAGGAGGCCCCGGACCAGACCCAGAGCTCGCTGAAGGGATTATATGTCCCATCTGGCCAGGGAACGCCTCAGGATCTCCCAGGAGGAGCTCGAAAGTGTTTCTGGAGAGAGGGACGTCTGGAATACCCTGACTCAATTTTAACAGTACAATACATGTTTAATGATAACAATAAGAGAGCCTCAAAACCAGAACAGTAATGTGATTGTGTACGCACTTCAAACGCAAGTGCTCTTCAAACACAAGTGAGATCAATACTGCTCAATATTGACTGTAGAAATCAATGATGACATCACGCTGTCCTCCTCCGTGCACTCTGACTCACTGAGCCATTTATCATACTGATGGAACTTGTCTGAGTTGCCTAAAAACAAGATAAAATAATCAACAATTTTCGGTAATTCCCAGTACAACACCCATAAAGAAATCAGGCATGTATCATCCTATATAGTAATGTTGGTGCAAATATCATTTACATTATTATCGCACACTTGCTCGTCCTCTGGATATATGAAGAAGCTCTGATATGAAATACCCATATTAACATGTGTACATTTGTACCTGTATTAAAGTACCTATGATGAAATTTTGCAACACACATGCAGGTATGTGTGTTTTTCAATATATTAATTCTGTTATTTCTTCATTTACTTAAACTACTTAACTTATCGGATTTTTAAACAACTTTTTGCTTTGATTCTTCCTGATGATTCCTTCTGACTTCCAGTGATTGTTGCACTTTCACTGCTGCACTGATACTAAGGGCCTCAAAGTGGAAAGTGTATACCATATATTTATAAAAGTGCTGCTTTGTTGCTTTGACAGCGCTGGTTCATTTCAAGTCAAATGAACAAATACATCAGATTCAAATTAGGCTGAATTTTGTGTTTCTCTTTCTGTCTCTGTTTGTGACTCGTATCCAGAGTGTAGTTACTGATTACCTTGGGTCGTTGTGTCCTCTGACCCCCTCAGTGCCCCAGTCACAACACAGATGTCAGAGGTCAAATGCCCTTTGGCCTCCCCCCTTGCTTGTAACCCTTCCATCTCATCCTCCTTTTCATTTCATCCTCTTTTCTGATTATGCTTAGGAGAGAGATTCTCACAGGGTGGATGTGTTTCCTGGTAAAAAGAGGTAGAGGGGGTGCAATGAAGCCAAAGAGGATGATGTTGGAGATGAGTGTGTATATGTGTGTGTGTGTGAGTGTGTGTGTGTGTGTGTGTGTATGTGTGAGAGTTGGTGGGGTGGAGCTCTGTGTGTGTTAGGTGTCACGAGGGCTGTCAGGGGTTAGGCCAGTAAATGAACAGCTGAGAGCGGTGATTTAGTCTTTATAAAAGGAGCCCAACTGTCATAACAAAGACACTCTGACAGCAGGCCAACCAGAGACAAAGAGGAGTCACCGGCCCCCAGGAGGCCTTCAAAGACCCCTTTGGACACACACACACACACACATACACACATACACACACACACACGTACTCAGACAATGGGGAGTCAGCAGCAGGCTCCCAGGGGCCTTGCAAGGGCCCAGAGACCAGACTGAGCTAGGTTGAAAGGACCTCAGAGGCGTCCACCACAAAGCCTGGCAGGCGTCACAGGAACACAGCAGAGAGTGGATCACCCATTGGCCCCCTCCCTGCCACCTTCAGTCAGCCTCAAAATGAGATGCTTCATCAGAAAATCACAAAGATGGACTAATAAAACATGAGCTAATTACTTCATCAAGGTGTAACTGTTAATTTACAAAGTGATTTAGCCTGCCACACCGAGGACTGTCACATTGCACTTTAACTCTTGACAGCTGTACCATAGCATTGTCTCAATTCAGAAACTGATTCCCAAACACGATCCGCAAAAGGCAGGGCCCTCCATTGCTGCCACAAAATGTGATGGCAAAACTGGAATAGGACAATGTGATTTGCTGCTTGCCTCATCATCAAGACTTAAGTACAGGATCTGAGCCTGGAGACACTTGAACATACTCTTTAAGTCAACTTCAACCCCAACAAATGCTCAATCAAGTGAATCAGTAATTTGTAGTTTTACCACTTAAAACTCCTGTGAGTTTGTTTCTAGCTTCAGCAGAAAGCAGTGAAAATCCCACTGTCTATGAACAACAGCTTGTGAACTTAGTAGCTTTTAGCTTTAGCAGCTAAGAATATTGGACATATGATGATGAAGTGGTCAGAAACATTACTTCAGATTAGCTGTTAGCTGTCCTGCCATTTTATTAGACAACTCTTGCTGATTTGTTCACTGGCTACATCATCTTTTTACGGCTGCTAATATGTCAAAGTTGTGTTAAGAGGTTACTCTGCTCCCAAGTCGCTAGAAAATCAATGAATACGCTACTGGATTGAATGGAAGCAGTTCAGCTCTGAGGACTTGGGTCAAGTTTTCTCGTCTTTGCTGGGAGAAATGTAATGACTAATTTTCTGTCACTTGATCAAGTCGAAGAAGCAGGAAAGTAATGCTGTCTCGCCAAAATAATACTTGAAATTCATTAGAAATAAGATAATAATAGTTATCTTCAGAATTCCCTTGCTCACGGTCAGTCTTATATTTAAAAGATGGGGTAAAAGAAAATTGGTGGGAATCCTCTGAAGTTTTTTCTCCTCACTTTCTCATCTGTTGTTCTGTCAGTCAGGCCAAAGTCCTGCTAGCCTGTCCAGCCTGAGTAAAAGAACAAGTGTGGCGCCTCCATCCTATTAGGCTCCGATTAATCAGCCTTTTCTTCAGGGTCGAGGAGCGTGATGAGGAGAGGCATTGAGCCCTCTGTAACCCCCTGCCTCAGCTCCCCCCTCCCACCTCCTCCTCTCCTCTACCCCTGCTACCCATCCACCTGCTGTGGCTTTGTCTGTGGCTTTGGAAGAGCTTTGGCTTTCAGCAAAAAGCCAGCACTGACCACACACTTCAACGCGATGTGCACAAACACTCAAGCTGGCATAAAGGCTGGAAAAATCAGCTGCCACAGAGCGTTCCTCTTGTCCAGGTGGAAATGCCACCAGAACATGGTTTTGACCATGAAGGGACGTTTAAACTCTCCGGAAACTCATGCTGCTGAAATTTTCTAAGTTATGATTGCAGACAGGGCGAGGCGAGTCTCACTGCAGGTTTTATAGACTTTAGAGAGAAATTCTCCCACACCGCAGAGGAATGATGTCTCTGCTCAAGAGATCTCTTACAAAAATAAACAAAATTTAGCTCTGCATAGTTGGCTGGTGAAATCTGATCAAATTATAATTAGACCTTGAAAATGACTTTGTCTCTATGAGATTAACAGGCATGAAAAAGGTCAGGAGACAATCTCATCAGCAAATGTGTTGTAATGAGAAACTCAGTCTTTTTACTGGCTCTGAGCACTGATACAGCACTCTCCACTTCTAGCTGGCCAACATTAGCTACATTACCTAATTTACAATGTGAATTTCTAAATAGAAATATTTATTGTCTGACTTCAGCATTTTACAAAAAAGTTCTAATCTTCTCAATTTTGCTGATGATATTTCATTCAAAAGGCAACACTTGATGTAGTCAACACTCTGGTGAAATTGGACAAAAGGCAAAATACCTTGTGAAGATGCTACTGAGCTGATCCCCTTAAGAAGCCTATACTCTCTAGAGGCTCCCATATGATCCTTCTTTCAGCTAAGAAGATTTAATTCAGAAGATAAAACCAGAGGTCTTGGCTGGAGGTGGCAGCTCTGTTACTCAGCAGTGGATTACAGTCTTACTTCTGGAGTTGTTCCCCATTTACATTCTCTGTGCCGTAAAATATAAAAGAAAATCTGCCCCCGGTTTGACCCCTACCTCCATTGTTTTCTTTATCAGCACATCTCCCAGTGCAACATGGCCGTCTACCAAAGGAAAAGAACGACATGCATTTAAATCACCAGTTTAACTAAAATCATAGTCTAAGTATTCCTGTGGTTACCTGCAGTTTCCAAGAGTTACATTGTCAGCGAAAACAAATTTCTTTCTTTGAAAACAGAAACTATGGCAAAATGGATTATGATTTTCATCAGAATATACAAACTATATCATATTACAAGATGTTCTTTCTTTTACTGCATCTGCAGAACTGCACCTCATTTGCTCCTAAATGGTTAAATTGTCATTTCTCCATCAGCTGATTGAGCTGCACTAACGAGCAGTGTTTTGTGACCCAGTAGAGAAATTTATGTTATTGACTTTTAGAAACAAACAGCAACAGGTTTATAGACCCATCCCACATCCATGACCCCACTTAAGATTAGACAAGAGGCACAGATGGTGTAACCTATGACATTTCAATTAAAACGGCTGTTGATCTGCACCTTCTCCAGTAACCATGGTAATAACTAACGGTATCGGTATTTACTAAATGTGGAGCAAGGTTAAAATAAAAAAAATAAAAAAATCATATACACTCAGCAACCACTTTATTTGGTAGACTTGTACAATCTAAAGCTCTAAGACCTAACTGTGTTGTGCCACAAAAATCTACATTTATGATGGATAAAATGCATGTAAAGTAATCTGAAATTCTACAATTAACTTTTACTTCCAACACTTATATATGTATAAAATCAGAATATTACTTTTGATACTTAGAGTACGAACAGTAAATATCAGATACTAATAATACAAATAGTATTCTGAAAAGATGACTTAAGATGACATCACTTATTTTCTGGTAAGATACCATCATGTTAAACAAACTAATTACCAGACCAATACCAACCAATAACAGCAGAGTATTTTCACATAGTTTAAAACATGTCTGAAGAGAAACTTCAAGATAGTATCGATGATTTGTTGTATTGGATTGTGGGTCACTGAGTGCACATGGTACAAATTGATTTGAATCAAATGAGAATAAGGTCTGTTGTGCTGCGAGACTGGAAATAAACACATTCGACTAATGACATGTATGCGGTTTGAGTGCATACGAACACGCAGGCTCACACCAACACACAACTAGAATCCCTGACCCTGTATCCCTTCACTTCCACCCTGGCTGGGTCACACACAGTGGTTATTGAAAGTCAGAAGTGGGTGGGCCCTCGAGGCGTTGACTACATAGGTGCTGGCTTTAGTGCTGGTTGGCCCTCGCGTTCCCCACATTTACTGGCTGTGACTTCCCCTGTTTTTAGTGACAGAAGCCACAACTATGTATGTGTTTATTCCTCAGCGTCTCTCAGCAATGAACAGTTTCCTTGCAAGCACTAGGCAAGTGAGGGAAACTGTGTCTGTGAGTGTGTGTGTGTCAGCGCTGAAATTTCCAATTTCTCACAGGCACTTCGAGTAAGTGCCCTCCATCGTCTCTGAGGTGATTAGGAGTGTATTGTAGCATATTAAGTGTGTGTATGTCAATGTGTTGAGAGGTCCACCTCCTTGGGGTATGTTCACCTACCTTATCAGAGTCGTTGTGCAGCGGACAGGAAATCAAATTGTTGCCTTCAGCCTTCAGTTGGTCCAAGTATTCCAGGCTTTGACCACAGTACCAGTGTGAAAACAACAACAGCCGACAGCTCCAGCCTGCCGGGCTTCGCTCTCACCGCGGGTTTCCCTTCCCTATCCAGCCCTGTGTCATTTTGGCCCACACATAAACACGCACACTCACAGCTGAATTTAATTTGCTTCATTCCTCTGTTTTCCGAAGGCGTTGAACTTCAGCACCTCTCGCTGTCACCACAAGTCAGCCATCAGGGATTTACCAATGACGTGCACAAGCTACAATGTGCACGCAAATACACACTCGTACATTTCACGTACGCATGCAAAGCCAAGTGTGTGTTTAAAATACGCCCTTCGACTGTCAGATATTCAAATGATTAAAATGTGTACACATTAAAATTAACCTACAAGAGAAAAACAAAAAAAGGAGACACTATGAAGATTTTGAATTATGGTTTCAATTTCTGCACATCTCCACCAGAACCACATTTTGTTTTATTGATAGAGAATTTCAATAATGAAAAACCACTTCTTGTCTCAGGATCACTGTCTGCTGCTGTTCCTTTGATTGATGCTTAAATCCTTTAATTACAGTAATAAAATGTCAAAATATATATAAATCAAATTATTATTTTCCAAATGTACTCCCTAGAAGTGCGGAGCCCCAGAAATCTTGGGATTGAGGCCAAATCTTCTTCATATGATTCTTAAAGGATTCAAACAGAAGAATTTAAAGCACATGTTTAAAGCACAGAACAGTTCAAAAGAGTCTACTGAGACTAGATTTGAATAAAAAAGGGAAACTATTTCCTTGCCATATGGGTCACGTATAAAGCTGGTGGTTCTTTAATGGAGGTGGGGCGACTAATCACATATGTTCCAGTTACCAGTTCATTTTCATATTCTCTTAAGTCTTTTCTCTAGTAAATTAGCTATAGAGACTAAAACTCTTTTTTGAACCAGACTGTAAAGGAGTGCATTTCTGCTGCAAATTTTGACATTTTATCATGAGAATCTGTTGCTCCGTTTTTGAGTCACCCTCAAGTGGTCATTTGAGGAATTGCAGTTTTTGACACTTTTGTACTTCTGGACCTCATTTCATTGCATTGCTGTTTGCTCAGGTGGTAGAGCAGGTTGTCCACTAATCAGAAAGTCGGTGAATTGATTCCTGGCTCCTCCAGTCTGCATTTTATATATAACATTCTTTGTGGAGATACTGAAACCCAAACTTTGGCCATCTGAAAGTTGTATGATGCACATTTATGCAGAATTGGCACCAATCATCACCTCTTCGTCAGCTGTGGCCCTATACACGCACAAACACACACACACACACACCCCCTAGCTTGCTGCTGGCCCCTGTGGTTTTCCTCTGTACACCTCTGTGAGTCTGTGTTGGACTATCAGATGGCAGACAGGGATTTAGGGTCTGGGATCTTTGCTGTGTGAGGTCAAAGCTCTGGTATTTCCAGTCGGAATCACAGTTCCACGGAAAACCACAGCGTCGACCCCACGTTCCCCCAATTACCAGCACACACATACATGCACATATAGACACTTACACACACACACACACACACACACTGCCACCAATTGACAGCAGGGTTAATGCTTAGTTACAGGCTTGTGAACAATGTGACGACACACACACCTAGATTCGGAATGTAAACTCTACTGACCTGTAGTGGATAAAGTCAGACAGACGTGTCTCAGTATAGAAAGTACAGGGATTCATGTTTTGGTTTCAGATAAGAGGGACAATAGCAGCTGGGAAAGAGTTGTGTTTGAGAGCTGGGATATCCATTGTTGGCAAAGGTTGAGATACATTTGATGATCTCCCATTATCAGATTTATTGGAGTGAGACTATAAAGAATCTAAAATCGCACAAATCAACTACTGCTGGGGACATCAAGATGGACATCATAGACAGTGTTGATTTTTTTTGTTGCAACAGTACTGTAGTGCTCATGAGCAACTTTTAGAGGGGCTAGTTGTCTATGTTGCGGGCTCAGCATCAAGTTTCATTCCGTTACTCACGAAGAGCTGTGTCCAGAGAGTCAACTCCAATGTTGACTCGAGTCTCTATAATCTCTTTTACTTACTGAATTTAGCATGCTAACCAACTAGCCCAAGACTGCTTTGTCACTTTTCAAAAACACTTCACTGTAGCTTCCAATCCGCTCTGAAGACACGGTACAATAACCTTTCGTATTATAAAAACAACAGGCTCTCATCAAGAGATAATCACCACCATGCTGCTGGAAACAAAGCATGCTCAGCGACAGAGACCAAACTCAATTGATTTTGCTCATCACAGTCTGTGTCCAGGGTTTGGGGAGTGCAATTCCATGTGAAAAAAAGTTATATAAAACCTATTGTGTCTCCAGAGGGAGCTGTGTGAAATATGAAAAATAATGTCAGTGTCAGATTGGGCTGAAGACTACACTTTTGGAAAAAAAAAGAAAGAAAGAAAAAAAAAATCATCTGTAGCTCCTCAGCTCTGCTCAAGCATAGCCCAGCTGAACTGGCTGAACTGTCGGTGGTCATATTGCATTGTGGGTAATGTAGGAAGCAGGTTTTGACAAGGAAGGGGTGTGTTGAATCAAAATAGACAGTATGTCTTTTTTTTTTAAGATCTGAAACTAAGACAAATAAAGATGTGGATGTTCTTGTAACACTGTTTTTAGTTGATGCATTTGTCCAAAATGAGTATGCTACTGATGCCTGACGTATTGACTGATAGAATGATGAATGAGTGAATCCGCTGCAGGGATGAAATTAGCTTGATGAACTGCTATACAGAACTTAGTTTGTCCCAGGAAGGATCCATCACTTTCATTCATGTATGGACTCAAAACACTCATGAAAAATGACATAAGAGGCAGACACATAAGAGCTTCTAGAGCCTATGGAGCTACAATTATCAGTACACATATACTCACAGACACACACACACGCACACACTGTGACAAGCCTGCCACTCCCCCTTTCCAAACCCATCTCCACTCTAGGATTGAGAAATAAAGGCTGGGAAATGAAGACAGCAAATGCCTTCAAATACACTCACACACAACAGGGTGGACATAGACCCACACACACACATATGCACACAGGCATAACACACACAAGAGCGTGCTCAGCCATAAAACCACTGGGCTCCAGAGACAAAGGCCTTGTCATGCTCTGGTGGGGTCCTGTCACTAATCCACACAGCTTTAGGGGTTGCAGACAGCAGACACGCACACACACACAAACAGTGTAGCTCAATGTGAAAGAGAAATTCGACACACACACTGCCTGGATTTGCAGATACATGCTTACACACACCACTCTCTTGCACACATGCACACACGGACACAGACAGTAGTGTTGTGTAGCCGGCCGGCTGGGTGTTAAAGCCAAGCAGAGCTACTGGCGACAGGTTGGAGAGAGGAGATGGCTCACTAAGCCTAATCACACAGGGGAATGCTGTCTGGGGCACCTGACCATCAGACCTCTCTCCCTGTGTGTGTGTGTGTGTATATGCAGGCTTACTTATATGTAGTTTTGCATGTGGGTTACAGTGTGTGTACTCCGGATGAAGGCGGTCATAATTGGGGCTTATCACCCTGAACGGGGCAGAAGGAGAGGTGCCAGAGCAGGACTGGGGGGCGTCTGACTAGAGCTGCAGTTGAATGGGGAGGAGGTGGGGTGTTGTAATGAGTCATCCAGATTCTTACGGGCAAAGCCTCACACAGCCGGAGAACATATTCCATACACTGAACACAGTCCATCCCATAAAACTCAGCATCAATTACTTTAATCCGCAGATCAAAGATAGCCCAAAATGTTTGATGTTCATCTGTTCTGTTCATCTGTTCATGTTCTCTGGAACCTGCAGGGGAGAGAGAGACTCTGTCCGACGTGTCTGCTTTGCTCTTAGTCCATCAAACTGCCAACGCAGTGGAACCAGGGCAAATTTCATCAGCAAACAAGATATTGGTCCAGCTGACCTCTGTAAGTTCAAGCATACTTATCTAAGGATGTTTAATCAGTGGAGGAGTTGGTAAACCTAATAATTTTCTGTCCCAGTTCAGTTTCTTTTCACAGAGAAAAACCAAAGTGCATCACTTAAAAGTCTGATGTTTCTGGGCCAGGAGCAAGAATGTAAACAGGAACAGCGATGCAGAAGAATCTGTCTGAATATAAAGAAGGCGATATACCGCGTTATTCTCATGATTTGGTATTCACTGCACACTTGCTCCACAAACCAACTACTCCAGCGTTGGTTTTGAATGGAGCTGGACAACATTCTCTACAGTGTCAGTGTGGCCAAATGACTTGTGCCAGAGTCTGGTTCAAACGGACTGAACAATTCAGGTTTAGAAACACTACAAGTAACTGATCAATCTCTTGATGAATTTAAAGGAAACATATTATACTGTTCCATATTTTAGAACATCCTTACAATGTTATAATATTGTATGTCCATGCTGAACCTCTTCGAAGTTGCACAACATGAGCTATGGGGGTCCTGCCGAAATCCACCAACGAGATTTCAGAGATTTCTGCCCAAAACATGCCCACCATGCTCGCCCCCAGATGCCGGGATTTATATGGAAAATTGCAACTGTTTTCCTTCCCCAAAAAAGATTAAAACTGTAGTTCAGACTCGGGGTCCAACACGTACGAGTGCACCTCGTCGCTGGCCATGTTTGTAAAGCTGACCAGTATGTATTTAACAACACAAGGTAAACAAGCACACATGGGCCTCCATTGAGCAAGCCAGTCAGAGGAAAGTAGGTGGGCAGGAGCAAAAATGAAACGTTTCACAAAGTGGCTGCATAGCGGTTGAAATCTGGATTTTTCTTGACACCTGTATGAGAAAACTCAGGAGTTTCTCGAGCTGAAGATCATGCAGAACTACTCTGTAGGTGTTCAAAACTGACACAATGGTAAGCAGAAAGCAGTAAAATATACATGATATGTCTCCTTTAATTGTCATGTACTGATCACCAGAACAACACTAATAGGGACAGAGCAGCAAATTAACAAAATTAATTACACATACAGTTCCAGTGTGAATGGTTATTACACCAACCCACTGGTTATTGTAAAATGAAATAAGCACCAAAGTTTCTATCTCTGTTATTTTTACACCCAGCAATTTGGCAGCACAAACACAAAAACCGTTAAAAACCAAAAAGATTAAGAAATTAACCTTGCTGATCAAATGAATATGAATTATTTTGTGTGAGGATTTGTGGTCTCTATGGAAATTCGAAAAGAGACATGTTAACATGTATTATCATGTCTCTACATATTCAGGTGCAGGTTCTGAATATGCAGGGAAATGACATTCTTTAATTCCTCCTTCCATTCATTGTTGATGTCTCTTCCACACTGTTGATTAACAGCGCTAACCTCGGCTGGAATGCACTTGTTGTTCAAGGCAGTGTGACATTTGAAGTTAAAAACATTGGCGTTAGGTATTGACGAATTTTACATGTGGAATGTTCTTAAAACAGGTGTTTAATACATCAATGTCTGTGTCTCCAAACAAAGTTATTTTTCTTTGATTTCAACGTGAGAATAAAAAGAATATATGTAGCATTTTCTTATTGAAGATCCTTCAGGGACTGATGGGCAGGGTTAGTCGTTTTGGAGGAGCAGTTACAACTCACACTCCATCCGTTAAGTGAAGTCCTTTGAACGTGGGCTGGTGTAGTGAGCAGTGGTGGAGGCTGAGGGCAAAGAAGCAGTAGGCAAAGAATTTGTCTGGCTTCCAGCATCTGGCGAGATTCTCTAAAACAGAGAGACATTTATCAAATGTCTTTTTTAAACATTTCAGCAGCTTCTCTCCCTCTCTGCCTTGTTATGAGTGGATTAGTCTGTCGTGGCCTTGAGAAGAACACAAGATAAACTTACTTGTTGATCATCTGCGTATCAGCTGAATTTTTCGGTGTCACCTGACGCCTGTTGGTGCAATGGCTGCGTTCAACGATGTAAAATTACTGTAAAATAACAGAGCCCTATCATACATTTGAATCAGATCTGTGCCTTGATGCAATTTGCTGCACTAGCTAGTAAAATGCTTGCAAATGCATATTTTTGGTGGTAGCATGAATGTTATGTTTCTACTGTTTACCTGGTGATCATTGCAACAAAAGATGAAAAAGTTGCTGCCGCATTGGCTGTTTCAGACAGTTATGTATTCCATCTGTTACTCCATTTTTCACACAACATATTTCACACATGACCAGTATCTTAAGTGCACCTTCCAACATTGCCTTGTTTTAAAGTTATAAGTAACTTTAACGCATTAAAATGTTTAAAACAGCTACACCTAAAGACCCTTTGTGGTAGATGGCTTCTGTCTGGATCTCTGCTAACAGCCTTTTTTTTAATCCCCCCTCTCATTTGCACGTCAGTTTCTGAACATTGTTGACAGTCCACTGATTAGGTACGAAACTTCTGGCCAAAGTGAGGCCTCACTGCAAAACATCACAGAGCTGTAGCATGCTCATGCTCATGCTAACATAAGTAAGTGCTAATCCACCTTAGCTTCGCTGTTGCAGTTCATGTCTTACCCTTCAACATTGAGTCCAAGATTCGTGCTTGCCCTTCGTCCTAAGCCCCTTGCTCTTCCAGTATTATTGACACCCTGAGCCCAAAGGAGCAGCCATTATCGGTCTGCCCCGTGGTCCATCTCTGTCTTTGCCTCATCCTGCTTCCAATGTGGTTATGATTAATCACACTTACCAGTAATCGGAGTGCCCTTCTTCCCCTCTGTTCCCTCTCTCTTCTTCCATGGGCTCCAGATGACTGTCTGATGTCGGGGCATGAGACAATGGGATCCAGATGCGTGATCGATGGAGGACGGACAATGTTCATAAACGGCAAGGCATTGTGGTTTAGAGTTACAGACATACGGTCCCATCCATGGCCTGGCCTGCCTTGTGGCTGGATGGGTGATTAATGGGACTTTACTGGCAGCGAGAGGGACCTGTTTCCTGCTCTGACACAGATACAGAACAATATGTTGCTTACAGCAGAAGCTGTTGTTAATGCTTTGATTCATTTGTGCAGATCTGCAGGCACAGACCCAGGGAGGGGTAAACCCCTGAGTACTCTATTGTCAAAATGATGAGTTCCTGGAGGTCATGGGATAGGTAGAGATTGGATGTGAGGGGATATATGAAGGAGGAGATGCAGCCAGAACATAAGACAGATGGTAGATGGATGCGGGCTAGGTATATGAATACTAGTTAGGTCATTGCCGAGCATCTTGTAAGTCACATGATGGTCTGGCAGTGAGGGATCACCACGTAAATCATCATCTGGAAGAAATCACTAAAAGCACACGTTCATGCTTAAGCAATGCACATGTAGGACAAATTCACCACAAATCAATAACTGATAATCTTCTCCATGCTGTCATGTCTCCACTCATTCTCCATATACCACAACCTCAGTCTCATCCTTTGCGTCTTGTGTTTTTCCCCTCACCCTGAATTGCTTTCCTCTGCACCAGAGCGGAGGCTGGCTGTGTCTGGCTGCAGCAGTGGTATATGGCGTGGCTGCAGGGTCGTATGTTGAGCAGATGTTAGTCTTTGTGGAATCTCTGGGTGGCTCCTCGTGCTATCTGATGATAAGCAGAAGACAAGATCCCATCGCGGCTTTACCTCCATTTGCAATGAATCTGTTTAATTTGTTCTGTAACTGATGTTTCTTTATGCAAATTACCCACAAACAGAGCCCATGTGAAAATCATTTATTGCCGTAAGCAGTGTGTTGCAGATTAGGCATCAGAGAGATCGGAGATTTACATCTGTCAGATCGCGGCTCCAAAACTCCAGAGCTCTTCTCTGCAGCAAAATACGAACATGCAACTGTTGTTCATTTCTTTGCCTGTTATTCTTATGTTAGCACGTACTAACATTTTTCTTTTTTCTCCCTAAAAGATCTACGACTTTTTCAATAAAAGTTAAAGACACACTCATTGTCGTGCTATTCATCTGCTGCCATTGCGTCATGTTGCAGCCTGATGTACACAGTTCCTGGAAGCTTAAAACATCCCACTTGTTTCATGACCGGTTTAGTCACGAGGCATGTCACCCACTGAGAATGTTTGGGATGCTGTGTACAACATGATGCTCCTCTTTCTGTCAGTATCCAACAATTTCTCCCAGCCATTGAAGAGAAGAGGTTCAGACAACGACAGGCCACAGATAACAAAATGATCTGTGTTGCACTGCATGAGGCAAATGGTGGTCAGACTAGATACTGACTTGTTTCCTCATCCATGACCCTCCTGCCAAAAAATGCACATCTGTAGCACAGTCCACAGTTCAGTGTCTATTTCTTTTTTTTAATAATGAAACTGCAAATTTTAGAGTGGCCTTATATTGTGATAAGCTCCAAGGTCACACCTGTTCGTAATTATGGTGTGCAATCAGCATCTTTGATCAGCCACACCTGTCGGGCGGAGGGCGGATCTGTAGAGATGCTCACTAACAAAGATTTAAACAACCAAATTAGATTTATAAATAAATACACTAACCACACAAAGTTAGGGAAATTCAACTTTCTTAGGGAAAATGTAAAAAGTTCATGCTACAGTTATATCATATCATGAAAGTAGAGTATCTCAAACAAATTATTGAAACAAAAGCCAACAACAATGGTGTCATGTGGCCAAGGGATGTTTTAGGTGCATTCAGAAATTTCACTTAAACGCTGAATATCCCTAACTTTTTGTGAGTAGTACATGTGAGGGACTGTTACATCCCTGTGGGTCTAGGGGAGCACCATGAACAAAAGAGCAAAAAGAGAAACAGAAAACCAAATGTTGGCCAATAAGTAATTTATTCAAATAGCACTGAATTGGACTGCGTGTGGGGAGCGCTGCCACATACAATGTGAACTTAAATAGAGCTCCAGCAGATGACAAACCTGTACCAGGAAAAACACACAAAAACGGGTTAAGAAACCCAGCCACCCTCCCAACCACAGGGAGTAATGCCACACGACTGACACCATAGCTTAACCTCACACAGGTCACACACACGGTTGTCCGTAGGCCCATTGCACCCCTGCCACCAGCTTTTATGCGAGGCTTAATGAGCGATTGGATCCAGGTGCACTCCGTTAGTAGGTGCAGGGGGGGCAGTACCAGGGAAGACAGCACGCACGACACACACTGCATGATAACACTCACAACAGGGACTTTGCACTCAAGCTGAACACCTGTGGATTAATGTGTTAGACAGCGCTCTGTACCACCATCATCGAAACACCAAGTGAAAGAATATCTGTTTGATGAATGGTGTTCATCTTTCCAGTAGTGCCCAGATACATAAAGACTCACTTGTGGATGTTGAGGGAGGGGAAAAAACTGTTTGCCCACTCCTCTGGACCCTGACCACTTCTCTATACACCACTGTTATTTAAATAAAACTGCTTTGCACTGCTGATTAGTTTCATCTTTTTTCCTGCTACAGTTTGTCATAAATTCAGACGATGTTAATATCTCTACTTATTTTGCTCTGCCGCACTGCCAAGAACAACAGAACACACACGTGTGCACTCAGATGTTGCACCGCACCGCAGCTTACGAATCACATTATCCTGAATGTCAAGGATTACTGATACAATAGCTTGAATCAACAAGGAGCGATTAAAACCTCACTGTGGGGGAGGCAGAGGTTTAACACTATAACCACAGACACTCCCTAAAGTGAGCTCTCCACTGAGGCCTCACTGTCTCTTTAAAGTGACTTCTTTCTGTTTTGATTTTGCAAAATGTCAATAGAAGAGCTGGCCTCTTCTGCGCAGTCAGATAATTTTACAAGGAGACACAAATAGGTCAGTTGCTAAAATACATTTAATGAAATAAAAAAGAAATAGACATTTACAGTCTTCATTTCCACGTTTTCCCATATTCCATGTTATAAAATGTTCTTCTCGTCTGTATACAACATCTATTGCACGTCAGGTGTGGTGTTGAATGGCTTTCTCAATAATAATAAATATTTTGTTGAATAATAATTCAACAAATAATTGACACATTATAATGTATATTAATATAAAGCACCCACATATAAAACAATAAACAGTAAAGATCAATTATACATGACATGAAAAACATCCGTCCAGTTTGTATGTTCTTGTTTTTCTTCATGTTTTCACCAGCTGTCTCTTATTAGCAATGTTTCCATGCACCGTAAGTCGTTTGCTGATGGTAACTTGAATAATGAACGTGTGATCATTAAATCTTGTCGTGTCGAGTCAACAGCAAACTAGTTTATTGCACAGTAAATGTGGCTATAAATACACCAAACCATAGCTAACGTGCCACAGACTGAATTGCAGATTTGAAGTTGCTGATAAACAGAGGTCAGTATCATGTCGTCATATCACACCTGTATTTTTAGAAAATGTAACACACCTGACAGTGGATCTGTCTCTGGTTCAAATACACATTAGCACCTTTGAATGTGAACTTCATCTGCTAATGCTAATTAACCAGACAACTATTACTTTAATTATTAAGAATCTGAATTGCCCCATATCAGCTTCTCTGTATGTGTATGTGTGTGTGTGTGCATGTGTTTGTGTGTGTGTGGCCAGAGTTTGCGACTGTGTGTGGCTTGGCTGAGTGTGTGTTTTGGCTTGTGTGCGGCCTCAGGCGGGGGGAGGGCGGGTTAGAGTGTGTTTTGGGGTCACTCTGAGGGTCTCGGATGGAATTACCACCCCACTGTTACACTCCTGCACACACACACACACACACGGCCATGGGATGTGTACTGGTTCTAGTTCAATGTGACTACAACCCCATGGCTTCTGGTATGAGTTCAGTCTATCACCCTGTTCTGACACTGCACTTCCATCAGCACCCATATGTGTGTGTGTGTGTGTGTGTGTGTGTGTGCGTCTGAGTCCTGCCACCCAGGACGGAGACTATAGTCTAAAGAATCTGCCTCAGGCCTACTGTGCATACGTGTGTGTGTATGTTTGGGGTTCTGTTCACAGCATCCTATCTCTCATTGTTCACACCTCCAAAATCTCAAACCCCCACTACCCAGATGTGGAATTGCACTGGTGAAGTTGTGTGTGTGTGGGTGGGTCAGTGTTGTGGTTTTCTTTCAGTGTCTGTTTTAAGATGTGCGATTTTATCTGTGCAGTTGTGTATGACTAGTGGTGTGTGTATGTGTGTGTGTTTTGGGGCTGCAGGGCAGCTTTAGGATGACTGATATGTTATGAGCAATGCTGAGGGACACCTGAGACAGCAAGCGGATCAGATGCACATCACTCCATCAGTAAGGTGTCAGTAAGTCTCACACTCACACACGTGCATGCACCAACACCAATCAGAGGGAAGAACAGGAAGCAACGAGATGAGACGAGACCACAAGTGAGAGGAGGGTGGGAGAAAGGGAGGGGTCGTATGTGCGTGTCAAGTCGGAATGTGTGTGTTAGGCAGGTGAAAAATGAGGAAGCTGTTTTGTAGACAGAACAAGTGTAATTAGTACCACACACACACACACACACACACACACACTCAGACACCTTCGGAGAGATCTGTGCATATCTGTTTGTTTGACTGGTAATCAGTGATGCTGCAGAGGTGCTCTGGGATTTTCATGCATTAGTTTGCAGGCAGGGGAAACATCTCAAATAGGTGCAATTCTGATGTACTTTGTACTTTGAGTTATTACAGATCAATGCAACATTATACATATTGCATTTTTTTTTTACTTTTCACAAGCTGAGACGTGTGATCCAATTGTTTTAACAAGCATTTTGCAGATAGTGCTGTACTTTTACTTTTTTGAATGCAGTCATGTTTGATCCATATTTATCCCTGTGTGTGTGTGAGTGCACGTGTGTGTGCGTGTGTGTACTTTGGCTTCTGGCATCTGCACCATGTCCAATAAGTGCAAAATTTCCTGTCATTCCCTTGTCTGTTGGTACGCAATCTGAACCCAGCTTGGGGACCGTGGAGTCCGCCAGTAACAATGAAAGCTGCAACACAGAGAGTATAAAGGATTAAATCCATTGTATGCTGAAAAATTATGATCATAAATAGTATCTGCTTATGTGAAACAAGTGTTTCCTTTTCACATGTTAACATTGAATCACTGCAAATGAGCATAAAACTGAAAGCACAGCCGAGGCTGAAGGGAATATTAAGTATTAGACAAACTTAAATTATAACCTGATGGTGTCTCCTCTGACATCCAGGAATTTCAATAATTGTTGAGATATTTCAGAGTGAGCCAAAGTGGAACATGTTAGCAAATATTACAGCTCATAAGAGGACAACAGCACTCACAGTAGTGTGGCTTTTGATCTCCACCATCTCATGAGAGAAGGTATTGTAAATAGGGACAATTGCCATTCAACGTAGGCAGTGATAGAACATCCAGGCCAACACGCTGACATTTCCATAGTGTTAAATCTTTCAGAGCACTAACACTGTAAACAGAAGTGTCAACAATGTTAAACCAGAAATGTTGTGGCTAAGAAAGAGTGAGCTGCAGCCCTGAAATAAGTTTAAAAACACACAGAAGCTCTGACACTTCACAGGAACACATAGCAGATCAATTCTACCACTCCTCCACTTCCTCCTCTCTGTCTGTACGAGTGCCCTGTAACTGCATTGATGACATTGTTCCCTGCCGTTGTGAGTGGCCTCAGTTTGAACTGAAAGGTAAACTGTGTAAAAAACAAACATGCTTTACTTACTAATTTTGGTGCAAAAGGTGTGAATGATCACCATCTTGTTGTTAACTGTGCAAGTTGTTTTGTGATTGGCAGACAGTGCACTGAAGGTTTATGTCTGTTGAAAAGTGTCTCTGTGGGTTTAATCATTGATCAGATGTCAATATAGAAATACAAATGTATTGTTTTGTCAAAGGTTCTAACACCAAGTAATGAATTGCAGTACTCCATTTGTTCCTAATAGTATGAGTGGGTGTGTTGGACTGTGGTATTGTGACAACAGTCCCTTGGCATAAAAACATCAGACAGGCTGAATCAGAGCAAAAGGAAGAGGGGGAGGGATGGAGGGCTACAAATTCTCTACAAATTGGCTCACGTTCAGGACACAGAAGCCTCCTGATGACAGACACTCAGCCTCACTGGCCAGCAGGTAGAGGAGCTGACATTTAATACCACTCTGCCCACACCTTCTTCTTCTTCTTCTTCTTCTTCTCCTTCTTCTTCTTCTTCTTCTCCTCGGTTTTTAGTCTTTCTTGGTGTTGGTTGCTTGCTGCTGCTGCTACTGCTGCTGATCTATCATACTTATGTATTGTATTCTGTAATACAAATTCCCATTGTCATGTTTGCTTGCAGCTCCTTTCATTCCCACCTCTCTATGTCCCTGCCTGGTCGTGGTGATACTGCAGTGACACAGGCCCATTCACAGGCAGACACCTGACACTGAGCCGCTGCTCTCACACACGGATTAACACTGGCATTCCTCTATCCATCCCTCCCTCACATATGATTCCTCTCTCCTCACTCACCCCAATTCCTACCTTTCCTTTTTTCTTGCCTAAATTGATTTTTCTTGTTTATCCTTTCTTTTGTCGTTTCATTGTTTCTTCCTATCATCATTACTGATGTCCTTTCTGTAGTGCCTCCCTGAATACCTTGTATATTTCCTATTTGACCTTCTCATCTCCTCATTCACATTCACTTCTCCATGTCCTGTTCCTTATTCCAACCCTTAATTGACAGTATACCCCTCCATCCGTATCCCCTCCCTCCCTAATTGCATCCATTCTTTGTGGTCCTCATTTTCATTTGGTTTACCTTCAGTTTTAATCCTCAAGATTTGTTCTCCTACACTATAAAAGCAAAATCACCTTCTTTCTTTCCCTTCCTACTTTTCCTTTCTTATTGCAGTCTTTATTCTGCCCATCTCTCTCTTGATCAGCTGCTTCCTTCCTCATGTCCTTTCCATCCTTACTCATTTGGGTTGGCTTTCTCGTCCCTCCTCTATTTCGCTTTGTTATCAACATGCACTTTCCTCAAGTCATTTCCTTTCCTAACCGTTACATTGCCTTGAGTCCCTCCCTCTCTGCTTCATTATCTCTATTCTTATTCTTTTCCCTGTTTCTCTACATCATTTTCTTTTTTTATTCACCCCTCCATATCTCCTTTCTTTCTTTACAATGTCTATAACTTCAACTTCCTTTCCTTCCCTCCTTTCTTTCCGCCCTCTGCTCATTTGCTCCCACCATCCTCTTTGTGTGCTCAACATACTATGGTGGAAATGACTCGGTTTATGAGGAGAGTTAAGTTTCATAACCCACCATCTCCCTGACCCATGGTCATATTAACTACAACAGCCCCACTGGACATTTATGTACACACGCGCACAAACACAGGCAAGCATGCACACACACCCTAGCGGGTCCAATAAGAGAGGGAAGTGTGCTTGGATGCAGCTCAACAGCAAACCCACCTTAAGTTTTCCCCTGTGTATCCTATAACAAGTTTTATCTCACATCTACTCGCACCATTTGGAAAATCATTACTCCAATCACACATCCGCTTTTCCCATCTGCACACACATGTCTTGGCTCACATGTCTTGTGAATAAAACCTAGAGCACAGCACGCACACATGCAACATCAGGAACTAAAGGATCTGAGTTTCCGTCAATTTGATTAAACACCGCAATCTGTTCCGACAAGCATTCAATTGATGAAGCTTGAGTGTCTGCAAATATAAAGCTTTGAATGCATGTATCACCCTCTATCACCAATCAGGCATATTAATACTGAATGTTTTTGCACAACCTACTTCATGTCCAATGCTAACACTTTCTGTCCAGTGCATGGTTAAGGTTAGAAACACAGTGGTTACAAACCACAGTGTGCGTCAGTGTTAATAAATTCTTGGTTAGGGGTGGGGAAAGGCGATGGTTACAGTATTTATATCAGTGATGGAACGTGTCCGACCGCCACCCCAACCTCCACCACAAAGCACACACTTCTTCCTACAATGTTTACTTTTGATGATGTGCAGAATCATCCAATGTTGTATTGTTGCAAGAAAAGGTAACATCTGACTGCATCTGTTGTATTTCTTATGCTTATTTTATCCTTATAAAGTTATTTTTTCAGGCATTTTTGCCCTTATTAGTCAGGACAGAGGAGGTATGACAGGAAACAGGGAGGGAGAATAGGGGGAACAGACATACAGTGAATGATCATACCGGTTGGGAGTCAAACCAGTGATCTCCCCCACAAGGGCCAGAACCCATATGAGTGCTCTCTAACCACTCACGCACCATCATGAATCAGTCCAATTCAATTTATTCATAATTGAAAAGGACAAAAAATGTTGCTGAACATGGAAAGAAAGTCAATTATAACTCAGTGCATACTCAGGAGGAATATTTCCATGATGTGAATGTTTTTCAACAGAGGATTAATCTACATTAGATGCAGTAGTGTTCACATGGATAAATAAACATGTCAGCCAGTACTGCAAGATCCTTGATGGAGGTCTATGGCACAGATCAATAAGCAATATCAGGCTTTAAGATAATGATTGTTAGTTGGAGTAAATACTGGTGTGTCTTGAATAAGTAATGACAAAGAGGGGATAAAATGCCACTTTAGATTTAGTTTTTATACTAAGAAAGCTGTCTTGATGTGGAAGTGGGTCAGTGGGAGCACACCTGACAGATGCTGCTACTGGAAATGGAAGAATATGAGTTAGGATTGCCCCCGCCAGTCTCATCACCTCTCTGTGTGTCCGTCAACACACAAGCCCTCTGCTGCGATCTTATCTCTCAATTACTGCACCCAGCACATTCCTGTTAACCACACACATGCATGCATGCACACACGCACCTGCATATTAAATCCAAAACATCTCGAAACAAAGCACTGCCGGGCTCACAACGGCTCCCACATCACTCTCATTCATGACTTAATGGGCCACATTTTTCTTGCTGAAACTACAAATAACATTTTAAAATCATAAACGCTGAACACTTTGTAGAGTCACTTTGCCAGATGATGAGGAATTACTTTTGCTGCATTCCATATTTCATATATTTCATTGAAATCATTTCAACACACACCCGTCATATCCACACACCCGCTTTCTCACACAAACACTGCGCTCTCATTCGCTGAGCTCTCTGAAGAACAAATGAATCTCTAACACTCATAAAGAGTTTTGAAATTCTTACTCACTGACTCATGTTAGTCTAAGAAATGTCACAGAGCATGAGGTCCACAAAAACATATGTGCACACCCAGGGGCCATTTTGATGAGTGAGAGCCCTCAAAACTGTAATAACTCTCAGCTACTCCCTATGAATCATTAGGATATCCAGAAACACACGGTATGCGCATGAGCGTGTGTATGTGTTCTCACACGGTGTGAGCTCCATGTGCCATGGTGTGTATCAATCATAAAAGCGGCTGACAGGGATTTCGTGGGAATTGCCAAAGCAGGGTGGACAGCTTTTACTGAAGTGAAACTGACCGCGAGTATTTGGCCACATGGTCATCTCACTCACATGCACACTGATCTGAGCTATCTGATGCGTTACAGTATTATTATGACTCTGCATTACTTACAGTCCTGATAGCAAAATTAAATGTTTAGTCCTAGGACTCCTGGGTCCCGATTCGCTACTTTTTTGGGGAGACAGTTTTTTTCAGATTTTCTGTATGTGTCAGAATTAGTCTATTGAAGTAGCATCCAGCAGCAGTGGGTACTGGGAGGATCAAGATAATTCCTGCTGGTATATTAACTCATCAGGACAAAGGGCTGTGCTGATTATTGTGTAGGCTAACAATATTGCATACGGTTGATATAAAAGTTGATATCAAAGACAAAATGAAGAAGAGAGATACCTGAATGTGCAAGAGAAAGTTGTCTTTTTGGCATTTCCTGTTTCATCAACCTCTGAAGTAAAGTCACTGCTACCTGACAGGTGCATCAACAGAGTGGAGGTTTGGCAAACTGAATTGTTATCCTGAAAAGTATCTTCCAGTCCATCCCATACACAAACATCTTTCTCTCTTACTACTCTCCTCTTCAGCTGTCCTCTCCTCTCTGCCAACAGAAACATACATGTATACACACAAATGCGATACACCTGCACACACACTCATCAGGCTGAAGGTTTTACATGAGAAAATGTCTCCGCTTCACTCTCCATTTCTGACCCCGTGCCCCAAACAAATCCTGAATTAATTAAAAAGGGAAATCCCAGTGGTCCTCAGGCACACACACACACACACACACACACACACACACACACACTCTCTCTCTCTCTCTCGCTGTCTCTCTCTCAACACACACACACACACACACACACACACTCTCTCTCTCTCGCTGTCTCTCTCTCAAACACACACGCACACACACACAGATTGAATGTCTCTCACCCTCATGCAGTGGTAAGGGATTAGTGGAGCTTGTTCAATGATGGGAGTGTTTCCAGGTTGACAGAGAGTGACGGAGCTCAAGCAGCCTTGGCTCAACCATTAGCAAGAACTTTGCTTTTGAGACATTGACCATGTCGACAATATACTTGTGCGGTGTATACATGCTCTGTATCATAAAATCAGACAGCTTAATAGAAGTAATTAGTGTTGGACCCAGTCACACCACCATTATTATTAGACTTGGCCAGTGTTCTGATGATATTATATGCATAATGAATTACCAGTCAGATCTGCTGATGACGTGATACTGCTATGTGTGCAAAGTGCCTGCACAGTGCAGCTTAGAGAGCTGAGGTGGAGACACAGACAGGAGAAGCCCTTTGGAGACAGCCTTGATCGTGTGCTGTGTGTGTGTCTGACCACTTTCAAAGGTGGTTGTGTGCCAGTGTTGACTGGCCTCACGCTTGAAGAGTTTGTTTTTGGTTGTCGTTATTGTGAAAGCCTTGGCCACAGTTTTTGTATTTAACAAATAAACCTTTGGGTTGATACCCGTCCGTTTTCCTCCCTTCTTTTTAACCCGGTTCTTGTATTATGTTGCGTCCCTCATCCCGGCAACAACCAGGAACGTAACACCCCATGACAACAAGGCTGACAATGCAGCTCTGCCAATAACCAAACAACCTGTAAACATCAAATATTGCCTGTTTTGATATTTATAAAAGGTTAATTACCACATTTGTCCACTCATCATGTCTGTGCTTTCTTATCACCTGGCAAACCTGGATGAAAATCACTCTTCAGTGTCAAAGCTGAATTAGGAAAATGTGCCTTTGCGTCTGCTCCGCTCTTATTATGAAATGATTTCATCCTGGTGGCTTGAACCTGATGATGACGGATGTTGTGGCAGACTGAGTGGGGGTCTGCCTGTGCTTTGTTTAGTCAAGATGAAAATAGCTTTGGCCTGTGATCCTGTTGGTCTCAGATTGGACTTTTCCTTAAGGGCCAATTATGTGGATGAATGTACTTTGCTCTCTGTATAATGGGATTGTGGTTGTGTTTTGATTACATATATACATTCATCTTTTAGTGACATAGTTTTGGCCCATTCTTCACTCTGTATTGATTTTTTTTATGTATGTATTATGGTCTTAAATTTTTTTGTTTTTACCACATTGGAGTCAGTGTTTCTTATATTGCAGACTTTTGGTGTGTTAAAGAGCTCTGACAAGCTTTGTCAATCAGCAATAAACATAAATAAACATATTAAGATGGAAACTCATCAATCAGTGTGATTGGTCTGGAATGATTTGTTTGTTCCTGTGGTGTTTTATAGGGAGTTACAAGGAACTGGGAGTCAATGAACGGCTGTAATCAACTTCTCATCTCGTCTTGTTGTTCTGATGCCGGAGTTAAACAAAATCACATCTGTGGGAAATCAGGGAAGTGAGGAAACCCAACTGGTTGTTGATGTCTGGTGATTAGGAAAACTTTCCTCATCTGACACCCTTGTTGACTGGACACACTGTCTGACTCTCAGCTCTATTATGAGTGGGCCTCTGGTGTCTTGATGATAGTGTTGCACAGGGAGAGGGATAATCTACGTGGGAATCTCCTTGTAGGTGAAACACTCCACCCCAGTCTTCATGTGTGCATTTTGTCTTTTTCTGACATGTTTTATTTTTTAAATAATTGTCTTTTAAAAGGGTAACTATGCAGGTCCAGTCCTTTTTTGCTGTTTTGGTTGCTTTTTTCTTTACAGAGCTCCTACTACAGCTTTAGAATGTCTATTTTAACTGTCGTAACTACTGAACCACCACGCCTCTATAGTGACAAATACATCTGAGGCTGATTACTTCAGATCCTTGGTAGGTGGAGTCTGCATTGGTTGAACTGGACGCACCTGGCAAGTCCATCCAGAATGCTATAAATGTTCCATGTTGTATAAAGATAAGTCTGCTCAGAGAAATGCACACAACCCGTGTTCAGAAACTGAGTCTTGAAGGAAAAGTTAAGTTTTTTACAACCTGGACCTTATTTCTAGCTTAAAATACGTTTACTCACCCGAACAACTCTGGTGTAACTTGGAGTCCTTCGGAAGATATTTAGATCCACTCGCGATCCACGTATATCCATATAACGTACATCCATATAACGGGAGATATTGGGGCAAGGATGCAGCGTCTAAATAAGACATTTTCTGCCGCGAAACTCCTTCATTTCACCAATATCTTGTTATGTACGACTTCGGCAGTGGCACGGAAGTGACGTCATCGAGGTCGTAGGTCAGTGAAAAGCCAGGTAAAAAACCCCGGAAGACAACAACAACACAACTCAGAGCCGCTCCGAGCTCGCGGGGGAATAGTGCCGGTGATTCACAACAAGATATTGGTGAAATGAAGGAGTTTCGCGGCAGATAATGTCTTATTTAGACGCTGCATCCTTGCCCGAACAAGTCCCGTTATATGGATATACGTGGATCGCGAGTGGATCTAAATATCTTCCGAAGGACTCCAAGTTACACCAAAGTTGTTCGGGTGAGTAAACGAACGCATTTTATGCTAGAAATAAGGTCCAGGTTGTGAAAAACGGAACTTTTCCTTGAGTCATAAAATGGGCCATCAGGACTTTGTTACATCACAACAACAAAGCCCAACCTAACTGCAGCTTTTACTACTACTCAGCCTTTGGGGTGATGTCTACTTTAGCCTACTTTATTTATGCTTATTTCTATGTCATGTTGTTTGTTAAATGTGAAAGCAGTTGAACTGATTTGTATGTTTTGCAATTGCGACATAACCAGTATTAGCAGCTGTTTACTTCGCAGTAATATTCATGATGGTGAATAGTGAGTCAGGTGCAAGCTCAGGATGGAGCCATGTATGTGAGAGCGCATCATCATGTCCACAGTCTGATGATTGTGTGTGTGTGTGTGTGTGTGTGTGTGTGTGTGTGTGTGTAAGTGCATGTCAGTAGGCCTCAGTATCTGAGTGAAAGTCTGTAAATGCGCCCCCTCCAAACAATCCAGGAGGTAATTTACTCTAATAACAGACCTGACGACGCTCCACTGCACCAAACTGTGATTAAAAACCATGT